>JAJOZX010011042.1:0-35000 GCA_023014485.1 Bathynomus jamesi
TCCGAGCGCTTTCGTGATATATTCCATTATCAAGGAGGAACTTGATAATGTGAATATATCACGAAAGCGCTCGGACTTTGTGTTTTCCTTTTCCTTGTGGTTGTTTGCTTATATATATGATGTGTATATATATATATATGTATGTGTATATATATATATGTATGTGTATATATATATATATGTATGTGTATATATATATGTATGTAATATATATATATATGTATGTATATATGTATGTATATATGTATGTATATATGTATGTATGTATGTATGTATGTATGTATGTATGTATGTATGTATGTATGTATATATGTATGTATTTAATATGTATGTATGATATGTATGTATGTATATATGTATGTATGTATATATGTATGTATGTATGTATATATGTCTGTATGTGTATGTATGTGTATATATGTATGTGTGTATATGTGTATGTATGTATGTATATATATATATGTATATGTGTATGTATATGTATGTATGTATATGGATGTATATTGAATACTTCCAAATAAACTACTATGATACACACTAAATTATCACCTAATTAACCTTATATATTCTTATTTGTCGGCGAAAGTTTCGTATGTAATTTTTATTTCTAAACAGGATGGTTGACATTCTTGTAATTGGGGGCGGAGGTCGAGAACACGCCATAGCAGCCACTTTAGCAGCTTCTCCATTTGTGAACTCTGTCATCGTGAGCCCGGGCAATGTTGGAACGTGCAACACTAGTAATGTAAAGAATTTTCCACTGAACACTACAAATCATCGGGTAGGGCCAATATTGTTTTCCTTATTCAATTCACGCATTACAAAACAAATTGTTAAATTCCTTCAACACTTTCATCCTGATAATATTTACTTAAGCTGAATTTTTGGTGGTATGTAATTTAAAATTATATATATATATATATATATATATATATATATATATATGAGAGAGAGAGAGAGAGAGGAATTACAAGGAAAAGACGTACCTCAAAAGGCCTTGCGGCCCATACCGAGGAGGTACCAATGGCAATGGGTGCCAGGGAAAATTTCCTACACCCTCAAATAGTGTGCAAGATTTGGTCTAACCTTTTCTTGAAATGATCCACAGAGGAACTGTTCACAACTTCTGAAGGTAACCTGTTCCACTGTCACAGATCTTATACGTAAAGTAATTCCCACACACACTAGTCCTAAACCGTTTCAAATCCAACTTCCAACCATTGTTGCGAGTTGGGTTATCATTTAAACTAAACATGCTTCTAAAACCGACATCGTTGAACCCGCGTAAGAACTTGAAAACCTCGATGAGTTGACCGCGCAGCCTCCAAGTTTTCAGCGAAAACAAGTTGAGGGCGCGTAAGCGTCGATTGTAGCCCATATGCCTAACGGAAGGGATTAACTTTGTGGCCCTCGCCTGCACTCGCTCCAGCCTCTCAATATCTTTCCTGAGGGTGGGAGACGAGAACTGCACTGCATACTCCAGGTGCGGCCGAACCAGGGAATTGTAGAGAGAGAGCACAATCTCCTTGTTCCGAAACTGAAATTGCCTCCCGATATAACCCAACAGCTTCTGGACTTTCTTTTCCACCTCTACGCACTGTTTGGTAAACTTAAGGTCATGGCTAATTAGCACACCCAAGTCCTTTTCCAAATCAGTCGTCTCGATATTGTTCCCCAACATCGAGTAGTCCGACTTGGAATTGGCGTAGCCAATGTGCATCACTTTGCATTTACCCAAGTTAAACGGCATTTGCCATTTTTCGGACCACTCTCCTATCCTACCTAGGTCCGCACGCAGTTGCTCTATCGCCTCCGGCGTCCCAACATTGGCCTCAAGCTTCGTGTCATCAGCGAATTTGGCGATCCGACTGACGATGCCACCGTCGATATCATTTATGTAAATGATAAACAACAGTGGCCCCAAAACGGAACCCTGTGGAACCCCACTAGTGACCGAGGCCCAACCCGAACTAACCCCTTTAATTACAACCCTCTGCCGCCTATTCTTCAGCCAGTTTTCAATCCACCTACCTATTTCCCCACCGATACCCAGCGCGCGCACTTTCGCCATTAGCCGGCGGTGAGGTACCTTATCAAAGGCTTTCTGAAAGTCAAGATAAAGTATATCAATCGCCCGACTCTTATCATACTCACTCAACATGACGTGGAGAAACTCGAGCAAGTTCGTGAGACACGACCTATGCCGTCTAAACCCATGTTGGGAGTCCCCAAGCAGCTTGTAGGAATCCAAATGGTCAACATCCTATGCGCTATTATTCCCTCTAATAATTTACCTACAACTGAAGTGAGATTAATGGGACGATAGTTCCCTGGACTTTCGTGATCCCCTTTCTTAAAGATAGGGGTCACATTGGCTTCCCTCCAGTCACCAGGCCCGTCTCCAACGATTTGTTGAAGACTGTAGCCAGGTGGGGAGCCACCTGGTCGCGCAACTCTCGCAACACTCTGGGGAGAAACTTGTCTGGCCCAGGAGCTTTAAACGCACTCAGTTTGTCTATTCTATCGGCAACGACTGTCGCGGTACATCGAACACTATCCAGGAGAGAGAGAGAGAGAGAGAGAGATATGCTTTTCAGCCTTTTATCAAGCTTGTCGCTCCTCCTCTCAAGTTGGCCTGGTGAAGTAGAGAGTTGGTTTCTTGTACTCTCCAACTCACATAGCCAGGTACGCCCGGCTCATCGGGGATTGTTCTGAGCCAAGCGTCTAATCTTCTTTTGAAGATGTCCACCGCAACGCCACTCGTGTTAGTTCTCTGGGCAGCTGATTAAACAGTCTTGGTCCTCGCACAGAAAAACTATTTTCTTTCATGATTAAGGATGTTCCCTGTCTAACCTTTAATTTGGGAACATGACCGTCTTCGTTTTGTACTTTTCACTGTTGTTTATGGGGTTATAGGGTTCAGAGTAATATTTGGGGTTAGGAATATATGTAATGATTCGTATATTGAAAACACCAATCATATCGAAGTTGAATACTGCTCGGTCCTAACATTCCCATATAAAAAAGAAGACAGTCAGCTAGAAAGGATTCAGAGAAGTTTCACAGCCAAGATCAATGGGTGCGAAGAAATATATTACTGGGAAAGGTTACGTAAATAATGGTGTATCTCGCTTTTCTCCTTTCCAGTGAATTTAGGTTTAATTCGCGTAACCTTTCCCAGTAATATATTTCTTCGCACCCATTGATCTTGGCTGTGAAACTTCTCTGAATCCTTTCTAGCTGACTGTCTTCTTTTTTATATGGGAATGTTAGGACCGAGCAGTATTCAACTTCGATATGATTGGTGTTTTCAATATACGAATCATTACATATATTCCTATTCCTTCGTTTAAAGGTTCTCAGTATCTGCCAAGTTTTTCTCTTTGCTCTGTTTACTGATTGTAATTGGACCTGAAGATCCTTTGAAAAGAGGGGGGTTTCCTTTTGGATATTGTATCATGATGCACTTGCTGGTGTGTTTCAGACTGTTGAAGATCAACAATTGAGATATGACATAAGCTACACTGTCACGGCTCCCCTCTTGTTCTGATTGACCCTTTATATTTGGTCCTTCGAGGATCATTCTAACGATTCAGAAGTGTATTAGGCACAGCTTCCTTTTGACAGTCTACAGAGAAGGATCATTGAAAAGCATCTTGATTTTGAAGCAAGTCCTTTCTGATTATTTTTGCTGCTCTTGTTAGCACCATTGCCTCAGCCACATTTGCTTTCACTGGCAAATTTGAGTTCATCACCTACGTCTTTGTTATATGCAAATAGCACATCTCTGCCATGAGCCTGCGCCTTCAAATCAGCTATAATATCTAACAGACGTTCTTTTAGGCTTGTCGAGTTAACCCTGTGCTGCAAATCTGCTCCGTTGTAGTCGGTTAGAATACAATTTTGGGAGATCAGAGATTTTGAATACTGGAAATGTGCTTTCCCTTGATGTTGATTCTTCAGTGTCTGCTGCTAACTCAGCTAGTGCAATAGCTTCAGCAAGTAGAGAGTATCCACTTTTAGTATCCCTTTCTTTGTTTGAGTCCCGGACACTAGACATTTTCTATGATGCTCCTCATCTTCCTCATCTAAGGCATGTATGTCTGATATTGCAAATTTAGCCAGTAGTTTAGTGTCACGGAGTTTTGTGGCACACTCTCTGACATGAGTGTCAATGTCTTTAGTGCATGCCTAATGCATTGAACCCTCAGACACGTCACAGAAGAAACACTTTGGTGTACCATGTGTGTGACTTGAAGTTCTAGGGCCTTGCAGTCTAGAACGAGTTTTCTTGGGACTTGGTTGGGAAGCTGTCCTCCCAGAGGACCTTTTCTTGGCTCTCTCCAAGCCCCTCTTTCGAAAAATTCAGGTAGCATGATTTGTGATACAAATCTTTGTGTGCCACTAATGTTTCTGCAACGCCACCATCTAGCCGTGCCAAATTGATGCTCATTGGAATGCTCCTTCTTTCCTTGAACTCCTGCAAGTTGTTAGCAATTGAGTAATATCCGCATGACATGCCTTTGGCATTTGCAAGATACAACAGTCTTGCATCTTTAAGGTCATCCTAACAAAGAAAACAAAGTGTCCAGTCTGTTTGCTGTAAAGTACTGTGTGGTTCATGAGATTCATTCTGTTGAAATGCCATGTTTGCGATAAAAAAAAAAAAATCCAACACCAACTATTTAGCAGATCAGGCTGATTATTCTGTGTGAATTAGTTCATCTAAGTCCTGTTGTGCAGCTGTAGACAGGGACTGTACACAGTGTGAAACAGAAATACATACTGTATATTATTGCATTTTTACTTGATTTTTTTATTTGATTGATTGGCCTTTTATTTGATTGAATTGTAAAACGGTACATGTTGACTCTCATAATAGCAACTTATGCTCTACATACAAAACACCACTTTGCAAAGCATACTTTTTACCAATCAAGAAAGTATCACAATGCATTGTAGACTGTAGTTAGCTTATACTGTATGTATTGAATATGTAGGCCATTGAATTGTATCGCAACTAAACAATCTGTTGCTATGATATTTTGCCCATAGAAGAAGAAATAAGTACCTAAAAATTCTAAATGTTAATAAGGAAGTGGTCCTCTTCTTAAACATGAAAATTATACTGCTGTGTATTCCCTGAAATATTTACTCATTTGTTTGCGAAATGTATACATTGTAGCCATTATGTATACTTAATTTCTACAGAAAGGATAATTGATTATATAACAATTCCTTTTCTTGCTTTAAAAATAAGGAAAATTAAAGTAAATAGTAGAGAAAATGATAGCAAACAATGCAATACTTGCCACATAACTTGAAAGTACCTCTGTTAATGGATATCAATTAAAGCATCGTAATAAAATTACATTATTTTTAATGCGGTTCGTTGTTATGGAGAAAAAATCTTCCATATTAATTCCTAATGTACTTGAAGTGACCCAGATATGACACATGAATAATTTGAATGGGTTTTGAAGAAGAGATTACTGTATATAAAATGTACCTAACTTCTGGAAAAAAACATTCTAGGACGAACTTTTTATTTTTCCTATTTCAAGGGTTCCACCATTTTTAACCTTAAGATTTTTCTTGGCACTCATCCTTATATGAAATAATGTGTCAAACAACATCTGTGCCAAATTTGGCGCCTTTATCAAAACGTGAACGATTTTGCAGCTTATTGACTGCACTATGTAGGTTTCCTTCCTTTACGAACGAGGTTAAACAGCCCAAAATAATATTCCTGAGAACGAAGTTTCTTTCAATAGAACCATGGAAAGTTTGTCATTTTTAGTAATAAATTTGTATTTACTCTCGTGTATTCATTATGAACAAATTTGATTTTAGGAAGTAATCGCATCTTGCGTGGAATGGGGAGTGTCACTGGTTGTAATTGGACCTGAAGATCCTTTAGCAGATGGATTGGCGGATAGTCTTGAAGAGGCAGGAATCAGGGTAGGTTCATAACTATTTTTAACCTTTTCACAAACGGTAATATAGTGGTAATTACGGATATTTTTTTTCATCCTCATTAATAAGAAAAATATCGGGTCATTTGACGCTAAGTAAATGGAAATTTTGTTAAACTTCCGAACGTGTCACTCGTTTTGTTTGCTTCAGTTCTGCCGTAACTATTTTTTGCAATGAAACTAATTGTTTGTAAAATCACTAAACTCTTTAAATGGAGGATTGTTTAAATGCAAATCATTAATTTAAATGCAGAAGCGAATGCAAGTGCTCAATTTCGCGTCTACATTTAAATACTAATGGAAACGCACTTTACACCCGTGACCGGACAACACATACCTAGGACAACTCAAATAAAAAATTTAGAAATAAGATGCATTTAACAAAATTATATAACCTATTTTTAACCAACCAACCAACCTATATATATAGATAGATAGATAGATAGAAACGACGTAAGTATAGAGGAGCGTTCTGCACACGAGGAAGAGAAATAACGAACAAATGAAAATGAGGAGGTGGATAGCATATCTGACCGGCAATCGGAAGATCCTGGGTTCGATTCCCGGGCGGTCACCTCATTTTTCATTTGTTCGTTATTTCTCTTCCTCGTGTGCAGAACGCTCCTCTATACTTACGTCGTTTCTATACATTAATATACTGCGTGGTCATTGCAGTTATATATATATAGTTCCTTGTTCCATGCACTGTCTGTGTGTATCATAAAAAACTCAGGGGACCATTCTGAGTTCATTCCCATATATATATATATATATATATATATATAATATATATATATATATATATATTGACGATTGGTTAGGTTAAGTCGTAGTATTTTCGTTAGTTTTAACGAAAATATCACGACTAAACCTAAAAATAAGTTTTCATTTCAAAATTTTTCATTAATAACTTACATGAATTCTGAATGTTTAAATTTAATTTTTAATTTTACCAAATAAATGTTTACATTAATTTTCCATTTTTTTTTCTGGTCCTATGTATGAGTTGTCCGGGTATGAGTTGTCCGGGTATGAGTTGTCCGGGTATGAGTTGTCCGGGTATGAGTTGTCCGGGTATGAGTTGTCCGGGTATGAGTTGTCCTAGAACCCTTTACACCACCGTCTTAAACATATAGCTTTCAATTTCGTTTTACTCAACGGGGCACAACTCGTCTAAATTATGCAAAATGTTTCCCGCTTAACACCCTACGGTATTTTAGTTACGGAGGTCCGAAGTTAGCTTAGAGTGCAAGTAACAGTGAATTTACCGTTTCCGCAACATTCGGTGTCGCATATCTTTGGTATTTGCTAAATCAGAGACTTGAAAATTGAACGTCAGAGTGATATTGATACTATCTAGGGGAATTGTGTTTTTTATTGGTATATATTTGACAGTTTGGTAGTTATTGTAACTAGAAATCACTAAGTTTTATGGTCCTTCACAGCGTAGTGATAGAAATTTTGTTGTGTTAAAACTGGTGTATCTCCTCTTATATTGAACTCTCGTAACCTCGTAGCAGTTCCATGCGTTGGTTTTTCTTTACACTTTACACGAAGGTCAAGCTGGTGGCCCCGCCTCTCGGCGTTGCTTGGTGAAGGAGCGAATTGCTCAATTGCGCGCTCCATCGCACATAGCCAGGTACACCCGGGCCATCTGGTACCGTCCTGAGCCAGGAACATGCCTCGAAACTAATATTTACATAATATTTAGTCACCTTAGCATGTATAAATAAAATGTCGGCTGTAGCTAATCAGTGTTTCAAATAAGAGCGTTTTGAATATCAACATTTATACCGGTTCAAAAAATGAGTAAAACTAAATTTTCAATTATTCATATATTAGACAGTAAAAATATGAGGCATATTATATGCTATTTTTCAAACTCATTGACTATATACAGCTACGCACAAATGTTTAAAACAAAGCTAAATTTACACGCAATTAAATGATATTTCCATTTCAAGTTTGCCTTTTTTGATTATCGCTCACATTCAATATGCATATGTAGGATATATATATATGTAGATTAGAGTGAAGCGAAAAAGCTCCAGTTTGCAGTATGCTTTGCTAAGAAAATGTAGCTGTTTGCTAATTTAAACAACTTTGCTATAAATTACCCACAAATCACAAATCCCATTCACGCTACCCTATCATGGACCGCGTATTTAATGTGTGATATAAAGCGATTTTAAGAAAAACTGGTCTCGCTAATTCAATCCATGTCACTATCACTGTAATTTTAATTTGAGCACCCATTCTCAACTCCTAGTTCATCTCCTGTTGTCTCGGCATTATTTGCAGTTTCTGCATTTGCACAGGTCTGTGCATGACAACTTGGCAGACCTACAAGAGTACCTTACTGTTGCCCATTTGTTTTTGTAACCACAGTTTACACTCATCAGAACATCTCCTGGTAGTGGATCTTTTGTCATCCACTTGATGACAAGCTCCTCATCATGCAGTTCCCAGCCATGGTCCGCTTGAGGTGGTGGCTTTATCCTCTGTTGTGACCTGTGTATGTCACCCTAATAATTGGCTCTCTTGCAGTGCTGATATAAGGCATTTTTTGTTGGTAGCATCATCTGTTCAGACTTTTCTGACAGGCAAAACACCTTGCACTTGGGGCTCAGCATTTACCGCTCTTTTCTTAATCCCGGGAAATGGGATTAAAAAACTTGCAATCCCGGGATCCCGAGAAATTCCCGGCATTAAAAAAATTAAATAAGGTTGAAGTACTGGAATAAATTAAGTAGCTAAACAGAAAATTTCCTTTTATTGAACAAAAACATGATTTGATAAAAACTTTCTAGAGACTAATAAAACTTAAATTATTGATTTATTTGGATTATGACTTAAAATAATGCTTTAAAAAAAACAGATGATCAATACTATTATCATTTAAAGATGTTCGGAGTTTTGTGATGAATAATTCCTACAGCAGAAAATGCTCTTTCCGACTCTATTGAAGTTGGAGGAATTGTCGCCAGAGCATTAAATAAGAGGTTTAAATTTTCTGTTCTATTACCAATGGCTTCATGAACATTAATTTCTTTTATGATATTCTTTACGTCGTATCTCAGGCGCAAATCTTGTTGCTCTGTGGTTCCCATTTCTTTCTGCACAACTGCATCCAATTTTTCTTCCAAGAACTCTTGATTTGAAGATGAGTTAGAAGAAAAGACTTCGAGTTCTAGTGGTGTATCAAAAAACTGTTGGGGGTTCATTTACATCAGTACCTTCTGCCACTACGTCCGTCTCCCTTTTTCTGAAAAGCCTGGCAAACAACTCTTGGGCAGTTCTACAGGTCTACAGAAGCTAAGGTTAACAAAGACCCTAAGGTCCACTCTAAGGTTAGCCCGAGAGAAAGGAAAGAGGAGGGGTTAAAAGAGGAGAATAAGGGGTTAAGTAGCAAAACCTATCATTCTTGGGTTAACATTCATTCAGAAAAAGAGAAAGAAAGACTCCCCATCCTCATCCGCAGCCACTGCCGACAAGTCGGAAAAATAGTAGAAGAGAATAGGAAAGGGGTGAAAGATGAAAAGCAGTAAAATAAGAACGCTTACAAACCACGCAAACACAGTCTTAACTCACTATCATACCATGCAAACTACAGACATGCAAGTAAGGAGAGGATAAGAAAAAAAAAGTAGGTAAAGCATAACAAAAAGTGGGTTAGTTTACGTTACGAACTACATCTACGTTCGTGTTAGTCTAATATTTTTTTTTTAATAATAATTTTATTGCTGGCATCACAAGCTGGCATTAAAACTCAACAGACTCATCCTCGACCACCACCCCCAGAGCTCCTGTTGCTAATTTTTTTTTTTATTTTAAACATTAATATTTTTAAAATGCCTATCTAAATGGCTCTTATACATATTAACGCTGGTAGAGTTCACGACTGACTCGGGAAGATTATTCCATTTATCAATTACCTTAAACGTAAAGAAGTTTTTAGCGATATTAGTAATGAAGCGTCTACCACGCAACTTAAATCCGTTATTACGAGTATTGCTATTATCGAAAGTGAACAGTTTGTCAAAATTTACGTTATCGATTTTATTAACGATTTTGAAAACTTCAATAAGCTCCCCCTTTAATCTCCTAGTTTCGAGTGAATGCAAGTCTAACTCTTTAATCTTATCTTCATAAGGCTTGTTGCGCAATGACGGAATTAGTTTCGTGGGACGACGCTGAACCCTTTCTAACCTATCACTATCCTCACGCAAATACGGGCACCAAAACTGAACGGCATATTCCAAATGAGGTCTGACTAGGGACTTGTAAAGGGGCAATATAATATTCTTCGATTTAAGTTCGAAATTACGCGCTATGAAGCCTAACATCCTATTAGCTTTTGCGCAAGACTCCAGGCACTGGTTCCTAACTTATAAATCCTTAGATACGCGTACACCTAAATCTACTTCCTCGTCAACGCTCGCTAACTCAACTTTACATTTGTCTACGTTAAATTGCATCTGCCACTTATCCGTCCACTCCATAATCCTATTTAAATCGTCTTGGAGCATATTTCTATCGTCCTCGTTAACAACCTTACCGCCTATTTTAGTATCGTCCGCGAATTTTGACACGTTACTCGTCAATCCTACATATATGTCGTTAATGTAAATTACAAATAGCAATGGGCCTAACACTAAACCCTGTGGGACACCGCTACCTACATCCAACCACCCCGATTCACTACCATTAACAACAACCCTCTGTCTCCTAGCACGAAGCCATTCCTCTAACCAGTTAGCTACCTGACCGCGTATGCCGTGCGCTTTAACCTTCGCAATTAATCTTCTATGCGGAACTGTATCGAACACTTTCTTAAAATCTAAATAAATAACGTCAGCTGCTCTATGCCTATCGTAATCGCGCACTATTTAGTTTTCGTTATAAAATTCTAATAAATTAGTTAAACAAGATCTATGGCGTAGAAACCCATGCTGACTACTATTAATCAAGTCGCGACTTTCTAAGTGATCGATGATACGATCCCTAAATACGGATTCCAAAAGTTTACCGACAAATGACATTAAGCTAATGGGCCTATAATTGCTGGCTACTGTGCGGTCGCCTTTTTTAAAAATGGGCGTGACGTTAGCTAATTTGAAGTCTTCAGGAATAATCCCCGTTTCCAGTGACTGATTAAAAATCTTCGTTAAGGGGCCAACGATAACGTCTTTCAAATCTTTCAGATGACTAGGATAAAACGCGTCAGGGCCTGGAGCCTTGTTAACTTTTAGTCTATCGATATAATGCGCAATCTCACCCTCGTAAGCAGTTATTTCCTCCAAAATAGTCTCGCTGCTAAATGGAACGATATCGTCCACATCGGGGACATTATTGACGTCGTCTACGGTAAAAACTGTCGCAAAAAAGTTATTGAAAATACCCGCCATCGCCTGAGCGTCGGAAGCCAAAGCGCCATTAGCGTCCACGAGATGGCCTATATTATCTTTTATCGGCTTACGATTATTCACGTAATCGAAAAACTTTTTTGGGTTATGTTTACTATCCGCAGCTATAATTATCTCTAAATTACATTTAGCATTCCTAACTGATCTTTTAACCTGACGTCGACGCTCTATATATCTATTAACGTTAACTACAGTGCCATTACGCTTAAGTCTATACGCTCTGTTAAGCTCGTTAATGAACTCACCTATTTCCCTAGTCCACCACTTAGGCCTACCATTATTTCTAGCGCGCTTGGGCCTACGAGGAATAAACTCCCTTTCGATATTCAAGAAACTATCTTTAAACGCCTCCCAACGCAAATTTGCGTCATTACCCATAAATAAGTTATCCCAGTCCATTACTCTCATCCAATCCGCAAAACTATCAAAATTGGCCCTACGAAAATCAAGGACTTCTATTATGTTACTATCCTTAGTGTTTTCTATCAATAACTTAAACCTAATAATTTGATGATCACTACATCCTAAACTCTCGTCTAAAATATTGCCACTGCGCGTTGGTTCGGTAACCATCTGTCGTAAAATTTATCTTCCATGAACTCAATCAATCTCAAACCCTCATCGTTACCAGTAAAAGTCTCGTAATTAACGTTAGGGCAGTTAAAGTCTCCGGCAACTATACTATCCCGATTATTAATAAAGTTACCAAGAAGTGTGTAAAATCTAGTATCGGTATCGAGGGGTTGAACGGGAGGTCTATAAACAACAACAAAATTGAAACTACTGTAAGACTACGCGCCCTAACTTCAACACATATCACATTAATTGCTGCCGGAAAATCTATCTTAACTTCGATAGCCCTAAAGGAATTACGAACGTACAGCAAAACGCCGCCACCAATTCTATGTAACCTATCATTAGTAGATAGTTTAAAACCCGGTATATCAAGTTCCCCCAACAAGTACCGAGTCACGGTATTTAACCGTTTCAGTGATAGCAACTATATCGTAGTTGCCGGAATAAATTATCGCCTTAAATTCGTTTAATTTATTTCTAATACTACGCGCGTTATACTGTAATAAAAGACGTTTAAATTATTTTTTACCACGGGTCGGCGTTTCCAGGACTCTCAACGTTTAAAGAAGGCTTCGACCTATACGGCTTTCGAACGTTTTCGTCAATTAACCAACCTAGCCTAGCATTACCTATTTCATTAAAATGCACCCCATCTTTTATAAAAAGGCTAGGATCACTAAATTCTGACCACAGCTTTACGAAGGGTACATTTTCCTCAGCACAAATCTCTTCTAATTTAGTATTAAAAAATATTGTTTTTGACGTAATCCAAAGACCCAAACCGTGCCTAGGGGTAATACCTAGAACTAAAGACCTATCTGACCTCGCCTTCAGGGACCTAATTAACCCCCTATATCTCTCCAAAAAGTCAGGCACTCTTGTATGGGGCCTATACGAATCGTTGCCCCCTACCATCGTCACCAACATCGAGTGACGGGAGGCAACATCAACCCTATCCACTTCGTCTCTAACTCTGTCAACCCTGGCCCCTGGGAGACAGACCCCCCTCCTCTTGGTTGGATGCCGTTCAACGAACTCTGTGTCCATATGGCGCACTAAAGTGTCCCCAATTAAAATAGTTTCCCCCTCGTTCACGTCCCTATCCAAGTGGGCGAAAAATTTCGAAACCTCGATAGGAGGGGGATTCCTGTCACCTAACGTATAGGGTGTCCAGAAAGTCTTGTTAGACCTATGTATAATCTCGGAATATTAAATGATGTTTGGTTCCAAGAGGATGGAGCACCTCCCCACTATCCCTTGAGGGTTCGTGAATATTTAAATGAGGTTTCTGATCGACGGATTGGGACATTAAAATGCAACATTAAAATGGCCTCCGAGAAGCCCAGATCTCTCGAGTTGTGACAATGCATTATGGGGATTTATAAAGGAAAAGTTTTCTCAAAAACGTTATGATGCCAATGACGGACTAAAGGAAGCCGTAAAGGATGCTTTTAAACTTGTAACACCAAAAATGCTGAGGAGTATAGCACACCGAACCTGGCGTAAAATCATTCTGAGCAGTGAGAACGATGGTTTGCATACAGATCCATTGGATACATGATAAACTTCTGTATAACTATGTATAAACTACAATGTTGTATAATTCTGTATAAAATAAAATGTCTCCGTGTTTTCTACTATATACTTTCATTACCATAGTTACAGAACACTGGAGTAACATTTACATAGGTGTAACAAGACATTCAGGACACCCTGTACGTGGCCTAGCTCCACCCTTAACCTCTCTAAATCCCTCCCCATCTACTAATCTCGGACCAACCTTAACCCCTTCCTCAACTCTATCCAACCTTCCCGAAAAGCTACCTAAACTAGAAACTAGGTTACTCACCTCACCCTTCAAATTACTAACATCTTCAACGTTAGTATTGGTTCGTCTTTCGTCAACTGTAGCCCTACCCCTGCCCTCATCAAGCGTTAGTAGTATTTCCGTTACCTCACGTACACTACGTTTTATGTCAACTATTTCCTCCCTTAAATCGCAAAAGAAACAAATCGATCTCTCGGTAATCGCCATAGGACCGCCGTTATAATCCTTAAAATCCGTATACCACCGATTCACCCCACACCTAACACACGACACTTTCTGCGACGGCATCGCGCAAGTTAAATTAGTTTATAACCGTCACAAGTTTAAGTTAAACTAAGCCGGCACGCTATGAAAACTTCTAAATCGCTAAAAACCATTAATATTCAATTACTTAACTATAACAATGTGAATATAAACACAAGTATACAAAATTCAGAACTTTCCAAAAGTAAAGCTATTGGCAATATCCAAAAGTAAAGCAATATCAGAGGGCTCAGGAAATGCGTCCGCTCCGTACGGAGTCTGGCTGACGAATGAGTACGGAGTGAAAATTAGGACAAGTTGAATTAAATGCTATTATAAGATCGTTTAAATGTTTATATAATCCTACGAGCTTCTTATTACGTCTCTCTTGAAGTCTTTTTTTCTACTGATTGTTTTAAGGTGGTAGAAAACAAGTTTCCTGTTCTCTCAACTCATTTACAATAAAAGCAAACGCACCTTCTGCAGTGAGCAATGTTGCGTCTCTGCTACCAAGCTTCTCCAATCCAATTTTAACCGATTCTAAAGATGAGATGATAACATTTATATATTCAAATTCTTCTTCTGAAATATCCATCCCCTTTCCAATCCCAAGTTCAATCAGTGCTTTCGAAATTGGTTTTCTTAGTTGTACAAATCTTTCCAACATTACTATTAAACTATTCCATCTTGTGGTGCTTGTAGGTTATCTCCCCTCCACCAACCAATTCTGACAGAATATTTTAGTTAAAACTAACGAAAATATCACGACTTAACCTAACCAATTATCAAGGGCGTACAGTTGATCTATTATTAATTATAACATTGTTTGTTTCTGGAATAGTATTTACTATTTACTAATAGATCAACTGTACGCCCTTGATAATTGGTTAGGTTAAGTCGTGATATTCTCGTTAGTTTTAACGAAAATATTCTGTCAAAATTGGTGGGGAGGAAGATAACCTACAAGTACCCATCTTGTTTGTGAATCAAGTTGTAGATGAAGTTTTGTTATGCTTAAGTCTTACATATTTTTGTAAGATTTCGTTTTTTAAGGGCGATCTACGAAATAATTTCACAATTTTTCTCACTTTTGTAATAGTGCTAGCAATGTGTATGTCTTCAAACCCTTCTGCTAGTTCAATAGGCCTAACATCAGCAAAATTATCAACATTAATGTTTGAAATTTTGACAGCAGTTGTAAATTCTTCGTCTTCAATATTCTCTGCATCACTATCATTGTTCATGCTTGCATCTTCCTCAGAAATGTCTTCTGATACCTGTTAACTGTTGCGTTTCTTGAATTACTTTTTTGTAAAGGATATCACAAACAGCCAAGTGCAGACCATGTGCAAGACATTGTTGATGCTCACTTTGGCTAGTTCTTCCAAATTTTACCATGACACTCGCTCCATCTCTTACACTAGCAACTATGTCATTTTCCATGCTTAATTTAAAGTCATTTAATTTTTTTCAACAAGCTCAATAGTTTTATCAGCAGGTAGAAATCCAAAAATACGAACCATTCCCAAGTTCCAGAACTTTCCAACTCCATGAACATTAACATTCATATAGCCACGATTTCGTAGCGATGTGTATTCATCTAAAGAAATGCTAAATCTTTCACCATCTGATACTTTTTTGCAATTTCCTAAGTAACAGATTCCTTTGCAATATTATATTGTTTGTGTTCCATATCCATAACTTGAGACGGTGTTTTTGGTAATGACATTTTTTTCAACGAAAGATTTTTTAATAAATTCACTGTTTGCAATTGTATGAATTGATAAACCATCAACAGAAGCAAGCTTTGCAACAATTTCTTCATGGGTCTCTGTCTCTGGTTTAAATACACAGTTATTTCTTGTTAAACATTGCTTAGCCCTAATTTTTTTCTTACTGACAGGATCTAAATTATCTGCACATGGTATTTTTAAGTTTTCATCTTCGATCTTATGGACACTTTTCAAATGACGAAGCAAACTACTTGTTGAATATCCTTTCCATTTTATTATTGCAGAATATTTCTTGCATTTAGCACTTTCATTTCCTTCTAGTCGTTCAAAATGCTGCCATGATTTGGATTCACTTTGGCTGCGTGACATGATGGGATTATAATTTATAACAATGATATAAATATGTGGACATAATGTAGTACGGCAGATCAACACACACTACACTATGACACAAGCGGTAGACTGAGTGTTAGTTAATAAACCTGGCACTTGCGCTTGGTGGCGCTTTTATACTATTGGTTGAAATTATTCTAGAATGTTATAGAATGTTACACATGATTAGCAAAAATTTAGTTATAAATTTTAGTATGTTTCAAAGGTTTAACTTAATAAATAAGAATAAAAATTATAAATTCTAATGAAATTTAATATAAAATATATCATAAATTTTTTTTAAATAGAAGTAAAATCCATTCTAGAAGTTTCTAGAAAGAACGAACTCAAAGCGATAAGATAGTTACCCATTAGTCATTACCCAATCAATATTCAGTTTCACTTTTCAGTAGGAAGAAAATATTATTTCACCCCATACTCAAGAGAAAACGGTTTTCAAAGTTTAAAAAACAGGTTGTTTCAATTTTGAAAAACCTTTGCATGAAATAAATATGCCTCATAATAAAACTGTGTTTAAAAGTCTCCCCTGAAAATAGAATACCGGGAAATCCTGGAATCGATGACAGTTTTCCCGGGAAATGAGCTGTCTACTTTACTTCCGGGATCCCGGATCCCCAGCCCTACTTGCACTTTGTCTCATTCACGCTGCATGTTGTCTGATTATACAACTGGGAAACGTACGTTTCCAGATACGCTAGAAGTTACTAACTTAATTGGAAGGTTGTTCCAAGCTCTACAAAGGCTTCACTGAACTGATCACTTTTGTTAGCGATAGAAAAACACTTCTTCCCTGTGAAGACTGCAAAACTGATCAGAGCTGAGGACATTTCAGATGTGAGTGACCACACAACCTTCTACAAATCTTGTTCTATTTTTGACACTTATGAGAAGTAAACATTTGCTGGTATCATGGCTTTCATCCCAGTAGCAATGATTGCCACATCTATTGTATGTTTCAGATTCATGTTTCTGCCTGTAACAGCAAACTTCTATCCACCTCTTCTTGGTGGCATACAAACTCATCAGTAAAGACCTCAAAAAAGTTCATGAAATTTGCTATAAAAGTTCATAAAATTGGCCCAAAGATTCAAAAAAGTTCATAAAAACAATCCCGTATTTAAGTAGGTTAAAAAACTATTATTTATTATATTTATTGATAAACACACAAAACAAAAACAAACTTTATTGTACTTGTAGAAAAACAAAAAATAAAAGTAAACATAATCCTGGGAGTATTTTACTAAAAAATAAGCGGAAAAAATGCTTAATCATCTGAAACGACTTCATTCCATTGCAGCATCATATTCTCTTTTACATGTTCGACGGTCAGATTCAGTCTCTCTGACGACACTACGTCCTCGTAACGAGAGAAGAAGCGCTCAACTTCGACTGAAACTATTGGTGCACATTTAAATGCGCTCACAATATTTGGATCGCATTTAAAATTGGGAACTTCTTTTTCTTGCAGAACGTGGGCATATCTTATGAGAACTTCAAATTCAGGATTTTTTTTTCAAGACTACTACTAATTTTTCTTTGTAAGGCGTACAGGTTATGGTATCCTTAACATTTTGCACAACGTGCATAGCATCCACTAGGTTTAAACGACCTTCTAGTTTCTTGATGCTATCTGTCAAACACGGAAAGTTTGATGCGATGAAAGCAATGTCTTGTGATAGTTTTGGATCGCCTAGTAATTCCTGGGTATCCGTAATGGCTTGAGATTCAGGCTCTAGACTTTAAACAAATGTTTTAACTTTGACAAAGTTTTTAGCATAATAGAAGCAACTATTTAGCCAAGTTGACCAGCGTGTTAGAACTTGCTCCAAAGGGAGCGGAAGGCCAGTTCCTGAAGAAAATTGTCTTTTTCAATTAGCACATTTTACCAATATCTTTTTCATACCAGAAATAAAATGATCAACATTTTTGTACTTTGATCGAACTAGTTCTGCAACACGCAAAAGACCATGCGCAACACAAGTGCAGTGGTGAAGGTTGGGATAAAGTGTCTTTAGAGCTCTGTATGCCTTCACCGTGTATGCTGCTCCATCGGAAACGATAGAGATAACATTACTGTAATCTATTTTACCCGCAAACAATTTGACAAGAGCATCATTGACAAACTGATACATGTTGTCGCCATTTGCAGTTTCCAAATCAACCAGATCAATTAGGTAGGGTTTGCAGTTTTTCTCCGTCTAAAATTCCAGCTAGAATTGCACAAATTGCACGACCTTTATAAGATGTTTTTTTAATGAAAAGTTCAAAAAGTTCATAAAAATGGCTAAAAGTTAAAAAAAAAATCCTAAAAACTTTTATGAAATTTTCTGAGGTCCCTACCCATCAGCATCAGTAAGTAACTAACTACATTGCCATGCACCCGTAGCAGACGACATTGTGATTATTAGTTATTAATTGGCTACATCTTGGTGTACTGGAATCGATAAAGTACTGGAATCGAGAAAGGGCATTTTTGTTCTCGCCACTTCACAGAAATTTTTTTCCATTGCTTTGGAGTCTTCTACTCTTTGCCATACATCTGGATGACCTATACTTCTCTTGCTGCCCGTTTTGATCTCTGCATTTTTATGCTGATAGGCGGTCACGTATAAAATCTACGCTTGAGCACTTGTACGTCTTAGCAAGACTGAGTATGACGCCAAGGATGGCATCAGCCTGTGAAAAAACTATATGCCATAATGTGATTGACTATTGCCTTAGCGATCCGATGAAAATTTTCAACAGAGTTAACACCTGGACGACTGTAGTGCATGTCTTCAAAGGACTTTGTTGTTTTTATCGAGTTAGATTAGTTTGCCCTAGGTTTTTATAGGAACCGAGGTGTTATGGGTGGAATTAACTGTAGACTACGTACCTCTTGACGTTGCAGTTAGGCTTGGCGATCCTTCGTTTTTGCCAATAGGCTTAATGCCTACTTTGTCGTCATTTGATGATATAGACTGAAAGTGAGTCGCGTTTGTTCTTAGTTATTTAATTTATATAGGTTATCGTGCTTACAGTTTTTTTGGATAGGCTTACCCAATTATTGTTCGGTTTCATTACAGTAATTCGCACAATTTAGGGAAGTTTTAAGTTCATCCCTAACGCTTCGAGCATCGCTACCAACTGAAAGTGAGCTCTATCTATTTTTACTTTGTTTTCGTTAATATCAGCGTGTGCAAAATATTATACGAAAAAAATACGTTCTCGCGCATCTTTCGTTTGTTTTGTTATGAATGTAGGCTTAATGACATACTTTGAGAGAGTAGGCCCAGTGCCTACATAATCTTTAGTTCTTCGGTATTTCCCATGGTAATTTTCCGCATCTCTAATGGGCTTAATTCCAAAACCGAGGAAATTTGTAGTTATACAATATAATAAATTATTATTTTGTACTGAAATATAACTTATAAGGTAATGGATTGTAGGCGTGTTTAGGCCTGTGGTTGAAGTATGCCTTACTGTAAACTGCGATGTAAGCTTTGTATATAATACACGGGTATATTTTTTCCATAAGTCAGTCCTTCAAATGTCTCTAGAACTTGAGCCTACAGGGGATGAATCACTGCCATTGGATTTATCATAAGTTCCAAAATTCCAGACACAACATCCATCAAACAATCTACTCTACTTTCCTGCAACCAGAGTAAAGCCAACTTACTGTCTTCGCCAAGGGGTCATTCACATCAGCTAAAGGGAATGAGACAGGACCAAGGAAATAAGAATGAATTTTCCTCGAAACTATATTACGGCTTTGGCCAATAATGAGCAGTCTTATGACATTTTTGACTGGCGGCACTTTCATATATATGAAAAATAATTTTCAGAATCACTGATTACAAAAAATTTAGTTTTTGATTGTAATATATTTATCCCAAACGTTAAAAAAAAAAAGAAGCTATCTGCAATGAGCAACACAAAAACTCCATATTTTGAGGTTTTACCCCTAAATTGACATCACTGCTAGCTGCAGCGCCCGTGCCCCTTGCCAACTCCACTCACGCCAACCTTTTCTTGCTGCATCTACGGCACCCGGTTTTGGAACCACTGTCATGCAATACATTATCATAACACCTGTGCCACTAACAAAATTCTTGCTATTTTTGCTTATTTAATGAGTTGTGTGGTACTATAGAGTATATTCAAGGAAACACGAGTAAATTTCTAACTTATAGCATGACGCATCTGACCTACAGTATTGTGTTTTTTAACAGCTGCACAAGTTTTGTCATCCCCACTACCTCATGGTTTTTTAACAGTCGAGACAGTCTCGCAAAGCGTTTGGATAGCAGCCGCATAACGCCAGTCCTTTCCACTATCCCTGGAAGGATGGCAATAAATGTCTCAGAATTATATTTACAGAAAAATGCTACATTGTATGTGATATGTATGTAATATACAGTTAATTTGACTATTCTTGATGATTTATATCTGAAGGGAGTAGCGACGCAATCCTTGTCACGGATATGCATCAGGATGTTCTGAACGTGACGTAATTCAGCTACTTTGCGAAGTAGACCTGTGAAAAAGATATTCATATAATGTAGTGTACAATATATGTAATTACAATGCCTCTAATGACATTGACTAGGATATTAGAAGACTCGCATCAATCCCGAAATGACTATATGTAGCAGTCTGCGAAATATGTAAAACAGCGATTGATAAGTAATACAAGGGTGCTGGGGAGTAGAGGTGCCATCTTAGAATATACTTCAACAGCACATTTTATAGTACATGTAGATGTAGAGGCTGAACAGTAAATAGTACAAACATACTGTACCTGCAGAGTGCAGACTCTGTTTCAGCTTGTACTAGTTTGTCTTTGACCCGTTTGAGTTGTACTGTGATGCACTGGTTTTCACTCCTGCATATAATGCATACTTCTGCGAGAACGTCTGTTGTAGGTGATCTTTTACTGTAGGTGGAAAGCCAGTTCGTGATCTTAACTTCTTTCGAGAAACCACGGGAATACTATGACCTTCATGTAGGTTTCTGCTGTCCTGGTTCGTCCTTACGCCCATCTCCGGCTTTTTTACACCGCTTGCTGGCATGCTAGATATGTTCTTTGTTAGTAAGCCGTCAGTAATAGAACGGATGATAACCTAAAGTTCTGGACAATGCAGGAGAAAACTCCTTGTCATTAACTGTCAGGTATGTCCCGTTCTTCGCTGTCCAGTTTCATCCATTCTGCAGCATATGATCTGAAAAATGAAGTGAATTAGGCAACTAATAACGTCAACTTCAGGCTTTTCTTTGCTAGAGGCAGGTAAGTTCACATTACTGGAAGACGCTATGATTGTTTATAATATTTGTACACGTTTTTGTTCGACGCCGTGAAAGACAACGCAGGGTATTCGTTTCGGACTCACTAGTGCATCCATGAGCGCCGGTGGTGCCATCCCTGGCACTGGGTCCTGCCCCGCCTTCACACGGATTTTGGAGCGATTCACCGCGGGCTTGATAGAATTTTACCAGCGAAGACAACGTCAGCGAGAACAACTTTCGCGCCACCAGAGTCGGGTGCGACGTCCTCTTCACATCCTCCAAGGACTCCAATTCCCTTGAATTTCTACGCTGAAACAACATCCGACCGGACACTAAGGACATCACGCAAACCCCCCCCCCCCCCACCAAAAGTCGCACGACAGTAAGTTCAACTCTCTTTACACGGCGCGTTGTTTCGTCAACACTCCGCCAGATATATTCAACAGTCCCTTTCGATTTCGGTCGTTGTACGAGAAATCATTTGGCAGCAACCCTTTTGACGACGCGCCTTATTGCACCAGCGAGCTCATCCTACAGCACAACGCGTGGTTTTTTCCCCCTACTCCTGCGAGAAGGTTCCAAAAGCGTTCTTCATCATGCAAAAAGCAACAGCACAATCACGCACGCAAGCGCACACATTACAGGCATGAAAGCGCCTCTGAAAATGCAAGACGTCAACCATGATTCTGGTTAACGCGCCCCTATCTCCTTCACCCTCTGCTTGCAGTACCCTGGTGCGACGCTCGCCAACTGTTCCATTCTGCTTGTTCCGAGAACGACACGTTCTTCTCCTTCGGCAGGAGCGTGTTCATAGAGAACCACCGTGCGACGATTTTATAGGTACCGCTTGCTCACTCCTATCAAGTTCCCCTTTGCTTCCCGCCTTTTCTCCACCATCCGCTCTGCGTTCCTAGCCTACCTCAACCCCATCCTTTGTGGACCTTCGCCGAGTACCTTCCTCACGTTCCATGAACTCCCCCAATTTTTTCATCACTATTCTCTTCAAGACAGCTTCTTCCTCAGATGTTAGTACTTTCGATTAACCTTTGTTTGTTGTAAGCTCTTTTATAATCCAAAGTAAAAGTGAAGATCGAGCTTCGAATTTGGGTTCAGAAGTTATTGTGTATGACGGCTCCGTTGGTTAGGAAGAACAAGATTAAATAAAGCTAGAAATTATATTACATTTTGGTTTATAAATTAAATGTATTTGTTTGACAGCAAATGTTTCAAGAACACGTTTAGATTTACTGTAGATACAAATGCATCTGCACTTGAACTAGAGTCCGCTAATATACTGTAATTCATTCACTCTCGCTGAATTTATCGAGGGAGGAATGATAACTATTAAATTTATTGCCTAATACTAGGCCATAGAAATACTTTAAACATACAAGAAATTTTCGACATTTTTCTTTACCAAAAGACGTGATGGTAAACACTGGAGCTCCAAACATCATATTTATTCTGTATTTACTATGCACTTATATAATCTGTGATTTTTTATGTTTGAAATGCTCCTTCTATTCATAACTTAGAGCTACGTTGTGGGATCGTCGTGAGACTAAAACGGCAATTACGAGTGGTCACTGGGTATAGGACCTATGTCCCTCAGGAAACTACCGGTTACTTCGCCTCCGCATAGGTTTTGAAGGAATTTACGAAGGGGTGCGTGGCTAAGGAGATCCCCCATCCCCTACCGATGTTGGAGGTGGAGTTTTGACACGTGACCGACCGTTTCACCTCGGGGATTCGCCTATGATTCCAGTTTCGGGCTAGTAGTCGGGGGGAAAACTTTTCACCTATCTTTTAGCCTATGGATAGGCCCACCGGGGATCGCGTATCTCCGGCCGGTATAGGGTCCCCCGAGTCGTGGGTTCGCCGATAAGTCCAAACGTGGTACGGGACAACCGCTAGATTTTTGCAGACGAGGCATGTAGCCGCATAAAGTAGCCGCTTGTCGCCGTTTAATTAAGTCTCGGTTCCCCGGGTTCCTATCGAAGTTTGGCCGTGTCAAAAAGCACCTATGAAACTGGAAGGCCGAGGTGATCCCAGTCCGGCCCCAGACCCCTCTGACCTATGCGTTGACTTATAAGTAGCGCGGATAGGCCCTATGATTCGGCCAAAAATTTTCCATCAATGTCGTAACTAACGCCTAGTCGCGCGGGAGACGCCTACTCCCCGGTGCCTACGGCGGCCCCTAAGGGGTACGTTCGGCAATAAGCTCGAGAATGAAGGTCGCAGATTGGGCTCTAAAGGCGCCGAAATCTTGAGTTTCAATAAGTAGGTAACATCTATGCGAGGGGTGAGCTTGTGAGTTTTAGTCCCGCCCTTCTCACGTATCTACCAGTTGAATTAATCCCCGTACCAATGTGAGCGAAGAGTCTACCTAATGGAAATTCTCACAACTTACCCAATGGGTGTTGTCGACCCGTGGCTAGTGTTGTAACACCGTTTCCCGTCGATCAGCGAAGTTGGGTAATATTAGATTTGGATAGTAGTTAGGTAGGGAACCGTCCTCTGTATCCAGATTATTTAACGACCTGTGGTTGAGATCCAACGTAAAGCTGTAGGTCTCCGTTATATGACCTTAGATGTCGTGAAAGAGGTTGAACAACACCATCAAACCAAAAACAATTATAATTAATGTGGACACTTAGTTTATGGTTTGGCAGAAGTCACAATAGTTAGTATCTAGAAACCTAATGGGCTTTACTTTTGAAAATTAAAGTAAAATAGTTAAAGTTGGAAGATTATACTCGCTACTTGCCAGTTGTTTATACTCGATACTAAATCTTCAAACACATAGAAGAAGAAGAGCCAAAATCAAGGTCCAGGGTTTTCGAGATGCCTACATAGACAGGGGAAAGATGGATTGAGAAAGATTGTTCCAGAGTTGACCGGTTGAGTAGATGAAAGATTGAAAATACCAATTAATCCTTGCGTTAGAGAGTTGGAGAGAAAAGGAATGAGAAGGTGTAGAAAGTCTGGTACTGCGTGCTCTCCTTAAAGGAGGAGGCATACAGTCGGAGAGTTCAGAAGAGCACTGTCCGTTATACTAGCGATAGTAAAGAGAGAGTGAGGCAACAGTGGGGAGGAGAGAGTGATTGAAGACAAACAGTAAGAGATGGGGAATTGATGAGACGAAAAGCCTTTGATTCCATCCAGTCAAGTACAGCTGTGTTGGTTGAGCCACCCAACATATGAAAAGCGTACTCCATACAGGGGCGGACAAAACCCCTGTACAAAGACAGCAACTGGGCGGGGGTGAAGAAACTGCGGAGCCAGTAAGTAGCATGGGCGCAAAAGGTTAGAGTGCAGAGATGTTGCAGAGATAATGATCAATGTTGCAAAGGATGGTGGGGTATGTTGCAAATGTGGTGGGGTATGTTGCAAAAGGGGGTATGCAGTGAATGGGGTGTGGGTATGCATTGAAGGGGGAGGGGTATGCCTTGAAGGGGGAGGGGTATGCCTTGAAGGGGGGAGGGGAGGGATCTTCGGGGGGAGAAGGGAGGATGACCTGCCCCCAAAGGGGTTGCCTTAACCTAAGAAAGAAAAAGGCGAGAAGAAGGAGGGCTTTGTGGGACAAGTTGGGACGTCCTAACCCCCCCAAAGAGAAACTAAGCTGTCTTAACCTAAGAAGGAAGGAGAGAGATCTTTATTCAGCAGCTGTCATCATCAAACTGCCAGCTCTGAAGCGAGGCGGGTCTTATATAGAGGAGGGTTGAGTTGCCAGGTACCATTTTTTATTTTAATTGTACAAGTATACATTATTAGGGTGAGTTGCTAAACACCACCGTTTATTTTAATTCGTTACCAATGCAAACGTACTTTCTCTTTTAAGAGAAATAATCACCAATATTGACAATAAAAAATTCAGTATGTTTATTAATTATTGTAAATAGAATTTGCCTTCTACTGCACAAAAAATAATATAATACGAAACGTACAATCGTCAAAATAATAGTTCAGGCGAAATACACACACACACACACACACACACAAAATTGTATTCGACCTACTTTCTCAAACTGTGCCTATTTTCTTTTGGCTATCCTTTCTACTGCACAAAATCAGAAAATTAAAAAAGAATTCATTCCGTTAACATATTCTCTAAGAGTAATATTCAATTTTCCTCCACTAAAACCTTAGAATGTACACTGTCTATTTAATTTTGTCATTCCTTATATATATATATATATATATATATATATATATATATATATATATATATAATATATATATATATATATATATAATATATATATACAGGGTGGGCCAAAAGTCTGGATCCATAGGAAAATATTTATTTTAATACATAAATTACAACAAATGGTAAATACTTAAAATGAATATCAACTTTAACTCGTAAATGCGTATCCGTGATACTGTACATTAGTTCGTACTCCAGTATAAATACTCAAATACTTTTTTATTTCAGCCCAGAAATGGCTTCGAATCTAACAGAAGACCGGGTAGAACTTGTGCTCATGTACGCAAGACAGGGCGCTACACACAGAGAAGTTGCTACCGAATTCAATAGAAATCATCCTGATAAGCATCCAGTAACACATGCGACTGTTGGCAAGTTGTTTAAACGTTTCAAAGAAACAGGAAGTGTACATGATCGACGGCGTTCTGGTCGTCCAAAAACTGCAACTGATGAAAATACCTCTGCAATGGTATGTGAAACTTTAACGAATAGTCCAGTAAAGTCAACAAGAAGATTATCAAATGAAACACGCATCTCGAGAACGTCAATTCGAAGAATTATTAAAAATCATAAATTCCATCCCTAAGTGTCTCGATGTCAGAGGCCACCAATTTGAGCATTTGTTATAATTTGTTGTTTATACTGGAGTACGAACCACTGTACAGTATCACGGATACGCATTTACGAGTTAAAGTTGATATTCATTTTAAGTATTTACCATTTGTTGTAACTTATGTATTAAAATAAATATTTTCCTATGGATCCAGACTTTTGGCCCACCCTGTGTATATATATATATATATATATTTTTTTTTTCTCCTTAAAGTGAATTAATTATTAAAACAATATTAGCATTAAAAAATTCACTAAACAATCGTTCCATTGACATATTCTCAAATCTATATAGAAACACATACACAATTATATTAAATAATTATTCTCTTACAAATACGTTTATTTTAACATTGTGTTCAGACGACAGCGAGAGGAGGCAGGTAATGAAAAATTCCAGCGAAAGGTACAGCCGGAGGCCTTTCTAAAACCACAAACTGGCGAGAAGGAATTTGAGTTGAACTTTCTCAAAGACTCCCAACCACCTCTTCTCGCTCTGTAAGCGAATGTCTTCCTTTTATATACAGGGTGCCCCAGAATTAACTATCTATTTCAATGAAATCGGACAAATTTTTTAAAAACACACTTTTATTTATGTTTATCATGTTTAATATGTGTTAAAAATGTATAAATTTCTAAATTTTGTTCATAATTTTATTTTCATAATTTTTTCATTATCTGGTCCAATGAAAGACCGTCTGAAGTCATAGAATGGCAGAGACTCTCCAAAAGTTAACGTGTGGCTTAGAATGACCAAATCCAAAATTTATGGTGCTCCATCTTGTTGAAACACAACATTATCAAGAATGCCATCATCAAGAAGCTGTGGTTCGAGAAACTGCTGAAGCATATCAAGGTAGACGGTACCTGTTACAGTTGCTTCCGCAAAGAAGAATGGGCCATAAATTTTGGATTTGGTCATTCCAAGCAACACGTTAACTTTTGGAGAGTCTCTCTGCCATTCTATGACTTCAGACGGTCTTTCATTGGACCAGATAATGAAAAAATTATGAAAATAAAATTATGAAAAAAATTTAGAAATTTATACATTTTTAACACATATTGAACATGATAAACATAAATAAAAGTGTGTTTTTAAAAAATTTGTCCGATTTCATTGAAATAGTTAATTCTGGGACACCCTGTATATATAAATGTTTTATATTTTATGAACTCCGTTATTTTTATTTACATGTAATTTGTATGGTATCATCTTCATAGTTAACATCTCTGTTATTGAATTGGAAAGAGATATTATTATTATTGTTATTATTATTATTATACATTTTTCAAAATTCACACACACACACACAGAAAGTTTTGTTTATTCATTTCTTTTTTAAAAATATAAAAAGGAATGGAGGTATTCACACACACACAATATATATATATATAGGGTGGTACAAATTACAATAGTAATAATGATAGCTAACTCCTTTTCGCCGAATTGCAATGGTCAAGCTTTTCACACCGCCTTAGACCCACAGTTTAACGTGGAAACCGAACTAAACTGCAACACGAGCGGGCAGAAATTGCACGGGATGCATTACTTATTGTGGTACTTCTTGTCCTTGTGTGTAATGAAAAAAGAACAGCTTCAGAGTTCATTTACACCATGCGTACACTTATCTCGTGTACAAAGTTAATGGGAAATAAAATGTACCAATGAAACTAGACTCATTTAAAATACAGAATTAATTTACACCAGGCGTACACCTATCTCGTGTACAGATTATATATATATATATATATATATATATATATATATATATATATATATATATACAGTTTTGTTTATTATTTTCTTTTTTAAAAATAATATAAATAAAGGAATGGATGTATTTATAATATCTTTATTATAAAATCCACTCGATTACATTAGTGATTATTGATCCGGGAATAGTGTGGCTGCAAAATGTGATATGAACAAAGACAATGTAGATTTTTCTATGTAGTAATAATAATAATAATAATAATAATAACTCCTCGCCGAATTGTTCATTCTAACAATGGCCAAGCTTTACACTCCGCCTTAGACCTACAGTTTAACGTGGAATCGCTGTAGCGGCTGAAATGTCATTGCCCGATCTTTCAACCAGCGTATTAAACAACAGGAAACCTAGGGTACCCATTTATCAGCCAACCACGCAGAAATTCAATAACTAAATACAATTTTCCCACACTCCTACGCGAGAAGTCAAGCCGAATACAATAATCGAATAGTGTGATAGAAAAACATGCACAAAACATGAATCTTGGGAAAAACTTTAGATACCACTATTAAGTTTTCTGAAATCCAATTAGTAACCTTTTACAAATGACTCTCTAATTTATACGCCAATACTAAAAGGATAACTTTAAAAGCCCCGACTTCTATTGCATATTCAGAAACTTTTAAAATATTCTTGACCACTAGGATGGTGAGGGTGAAATTTCCAAATTAATCCGCGGCTTCCTCCGCAAATACAATCATGCTCAAAAACACACAAAGATGCTTTCGCTAGCTACACCACCAAATACAAATTTATAAACATTTCCTTTTCATTCGAGGTTTATTCTAGCAGGACAAACAGGGTGCTCATTTATCTACCATCCAATTTTCTACCTTTTTTGTTGTAACCGTTAAAAAAAATTTCTCCAAAAAATATATTCCAAGGCTTTTTGTGTTTTCATAAATACATCTCGTCAGGGAATGATTGCTAGCTCTTTCACATCATAATTTCATCGAGATAATTCAAGCTCATATACAGGACCTACATTGTCTATAAGATCTGTGGCGCGTGGAACATGCGGCCTTCAGAAGATGTGAACATCAGCTCTGTGGATCAGTTCAAGAAAATGGATAGGCCGAACCTTGAGATGTAGGAATTTTTTCCATGGAACCGTAACCACTGATACATCCTCAGTACGGATTGCAATATTTATTGAGGTACTTCTTGTCCTTGTATCTCCCTCATGTACAACTTCCACATTGTGTCCGACAACTAACACAGAAACTCTTTCCAAAATTGTTCTGAAAGATGCAAAAGTGTAATTACAAAAAAAAGAACAGCAGCTTCAGAGTTCATTCACACCATGCGTACACTTATCTCGTGTACACAATGTACACCTTCCACATTGTGTCCGACAACTATTACAGAAGCTCTCTCCAATTTTGTTGCGAAAGATGCAAAAAGTGTAATGAAAAAAAACAGCTTCAGAGTTCATTACACCATGCATACACTTATCTCGTGTACACAGTTAGTGGGAAATAAAACGCACCAATTAAACTCTAGACTCATTCAAAATATCCTAAAGTAAGCATATAACACCCCTCGATTTCGGCGACCAGATAATGTAGTGACCCGTGGTACGGGTGCCACGTAAAACTGTATATCCCCTTCATCAAATGACCCAGATATTGCAAAGGGAGTTAAGCAGTCCACAGCAATCAATCGACAGAAATCACTGACGAAGCATTGTTGTATACATCCCGTTACAACAACCAAATATGAATATAAAGGGTGATCCAGAGAAATGGGACCCAAAAGAAACCCCTGTAACTCTTAAAGTATAAGTCCTTTTATAAAATCATACGCATCATTCGAAAGAGGATAGTTACAAGTTTGTACAGGATTGTACAGGTTTTTACAAGACAAGATAAGATACAAAACAAAATAAAAGTGTTAGTTAAAACTAACCCTTCAAGATGACTGCATGGACTGTGGAACAGCTGCGTTTCATAACTGAGCAATATTATGAGCATGGAAGAAGTGTTGTTTCAGCTCAAAGATCTTTCAAGACAAATTTTCAGATGTCAAAATCACCTTCTAAGAAAGTAATCCGTCGGTGTGTCAGAAATTTTTCCCTAACTGGCAGCATTGGAAAAAGAAAACCAACTGGAAGAGTGCGCACAGCAAGGATAGACGAGATCATTAACAGAACTCATAAAATTGTACAGGATAATCCTAACATAAGCATCAGACTTGCTTCTCAGCTGTTAGGAGTTGGATATGGAACAACACACCGTATATTCAAGCAAAATTTAATGCTCTTTCCATATAAAATTCAAACAGTGCAACAACTAAACGATGGAGATTTCGCACGAAGACGACAATTCTGTCAATGGATCCAACAGAAGGTAAATGACACCACCAATTTCTAGCAACTTTGATTATGTCAGACGAAGCCCATTTTCACTTGAATGGAACTGTAAACAAACAAAATTGTCGTTTCTGGGCAACAGAAAATCCATTGAATATTACCGAAGTCCCGTTGCATAGTCAGCGTGTAACTGTTTGGTGTGGTCTTACTGCATCTCAGATCATAGGGCCGTACTTTTTCGAGGATTCCACCGGAAACACGGTCACTGTAAATGGTGATCGCTACGAAAAAATGTTGACCGATTTCCTTATTCCTAAATTAAGAGATCTTTGTCTAGAAAACCACTGGTTCCAACAAGACGGAGCTACCTGCCATACCACGAGCAACTGCATGGCAGTTTTGCCTCAAACGTTTCCAGGCGAGTGAATTTCAAGATTTGGAGACGTTGAATGGCCCGCAAGGTCTCCGGATTTTTCTCCCTTAGATTATTATCTCTGGGGATATTTAAAGAGTAGGGTCTACAGAAATAACCCAACGACCTTGCAAGAATTGAAGGCCGCCATCACAAATGAGACACAGGCCATACCACCGCACACTCTTGCAAAAGTGATGCAGAACTTACAAGCGAGAATACTGGAATGTTTGGCAACTAATGGAGCACATTTGAAAGGAGTCATTTTAAAAAAATAAATATTTCATAATAAACTTGTAACTCTACTCTTTCGCATGATATATAGTTTTTATGAAAGGAATTAAATATTAAGAATATTTGGCTTTTTTTTATGGGTCCCATTTATCTGGGTCCCATTTATCTGGATCACCCAGTATAACAACCAAACCTAATGGTTACTTTGATTACGACACAACTGGATTGAAGTTTGTAGCCCAACCACGGTTAGTGAATTAACTTTTGGATTAACCTTTTGGACTAGTTGTACAAATTATTTTTTATGTACGTACGTACGTTAGGGTGGATCGATTTTACATTTTTTTCGATTTCCATATTCTAGTAGATACAAAAACTTGCGCATGCATGAGAAAATAGCCTCTGCAAAATCTTAGCTTAATAGGTAATCATCTTCTGCCCCCGGCAGAGCGATGAAAATCATATTTTAGTAGTCCAAAACGTGTTTTTCTTATAATTTTTAAAATATTTCAATATGCATCAAAATTATTCCTAATAACTATAAAGTCGATGAAAAAGACCTCATATGATCGTTTTTCCAAGCGCGTTGTCCTACGTTAATATCTTTTGCCCCCGGCAACAACGTCAAATGTTGAAAAAATAGGTAATTTATATACATATTTTCAGATCGGCTCTTTGTCTTAAATAATGCATTTATATATTTCCCATAGCATTCGTATGCTTCGTATGATTGAAATGAAACTACAAAGGCCAGTTCAGTGGATCATATGCCTATTACACGGTAATGAATTATCACTGCGATACCTCATTCAAGACTTGGACGGCAAAACAACTGGGCCAATGGGCTTTACTGGACCAGTTGGAAAACAACTGAACGACTGCGAAAAACTTCCAATTACAGAATTCGATGCCATTCCATCTCCCGACATTGACATAGATGATGCCGAGTTGAGCACTGACCAAAAATATTTGTTAGGCATCTACAGAGCAGTGTCGAGCGGTAGCTGCTCTTCAGCTCTCGCGGCTCGAAATCCAGGTAAGATGGCGCATTCCAGGTGGCTGACAACAGCAAATAGATTTCTGCGCCTCTATGTTTCAACCAGTGAACCCTCCAGCACCTTCAACGAAATTGTGCGATTCATTATGACAGTTTACGCACCAATTTGGTTTAAGATAAAGAAAAACTCCAGTTTCACTGAGGGCGCAAAACATTTTTTCGAAATGATGCGTCTCTCTCAGACCATGCCTCAAAGATCTAAACAATCGCCAACAAAGTCCTCCGTAGAAATTCTTTCTTTGCTCACCCAGAAAATATTTTGATCTCCATGCTACATGCCGATGAGCAACACATAAGAGAATTGGGATGGAGAAGAATATTAAAAGCACGATCAAAACAATCACCAGCGGGGGAAATTCGAGCCTTCGCCATGCCTGTGCTGCTCTACGATAGTCAAAACTATTACGAAATGATCAACTGGCAAACGGCTGAGGTGACCGAACAATACCTGATACCTGATACCCGAATAAAAGAGTTTGTTGAGACGGGAGACCAGCCTGATGGACTGATCCCACTATTCCCTTGTCATACTCAAGCGGTCGAGAGACTCATCAAATTAGTAACCGAAGCCTCTGCCAGTGTAAGTGGAACAGAAGAGAGGGACGGATTCATCCGCTCCCGTCTTCACTCCCGAACAAAAATTCCACGATTTGATTCTAAGAAAGATTACCATATGTAAATCGACATGCAGCCAAAGGAAGGGTGGTTGGGGCTGGATAGGGTGGAACTCGACGTACAGCCACCTCCTCGTGGTGAGTTCTGGGTTGCTAATTTTATAAAATTAGCAAGCGAGGAGCTGTACTTAGTACTTATCGTACTTATAACATCGCATTAACGTAATTATAATCCACATTTAGACTTTTCTCGGGAACAGAAGATATTACTCTAGTCATAAAATTTTGCGTGTGTGTTATTTCATGCCTAAGCAACGATATAAATGCTATGGGAAATATATAAATGCATTATTTAAGACAAAGAGCCGATCTGAAAATATGTATATAAATTACCTATTTTTTCAACATTTGATGTTGTTGCCGGGGGCAAAAGATATTAACGTAGGACAACGCGCTTGGAAAAACGATCATATGAGGTCTTTTTCATCGACTTTATAGTTATTAGGAATAATTTTGATGCATATTGAAATATTTTAAAAATTATAAGAAAAATACGTTTTGGACTACTAAAATATGATTTTCATCGCTCTACCGGGGGCAGAAGATGATTACCTATTAAGCTAAGATTTTGCAGAGGCTATTTTCTCATGCATGCGCAAGTTTTTGTATCTATTAGAATATGGAAATCGAAAAAAATGTAAAATCGATCCACCCTAACGTACGTATGTATGTATGTGCAGCAGTTGTACGAGTACATTTTATGCATAAGAAAGAGATTTGTGGATGAAGATATGCTAATAATTTTTAACTAAACGTAACTATCGTACGCAATACGTTATTTCTGTGACCCTTCTAAACTAATTTCGATTCTTATATATAAATAATTTGTCATAATTAAATTTATAAAAATTACTTATGAACATAGTGGCGGTATGCAATGTATAAATTATATCATTGTTGCGAGTTATCATTTAAACTAAACATGCTTCTTAAGTCGACATCGTTGAACCCGTATAAGAACTTGAAAACTTCGATGAGTTGACCGCGCAGCCACCGAGATTCCAGCGAAAACAATAGGATACCCATTTATCTACCAACCACCCAGATATTTTCGTACATTTCCACAAACTAAACACAATTTATTCACACTCCGGCACACTATTTGAGAGAAACATGTGCCGATATTTTTTCGTTTTTGCATAGCAAACGATACTCGTCTCTAATTTCTATTAAATATTCACGCAGACCTTTAGCCACAATCTCACTACAATCCTCGGCATGATATATATTAATGTAGTGGTAAAAATACTTAAGATTCTCCATGACGACAAGATTTACATTCTCAGCCGCAGGGTACGGTATGACGCAATATATTATAATTTAGCTTGTCACACCACTCATCAATAAGACTCACTAACCATAGCCATTGCTTCTCTTCTGCTCGTGTTGTTTCTTTTACTTCACGGTATATGTAAGCTTTTATAAAGTTTAGTCCTACAACATAGTTCAATACATCACTTGTACCTTGTGACATATGCATGAGAAATGAAACGCAGTACACTCCACACGTATTACTAAAATATCCTTCCTTCGCATGGTTCAATGTAGCCTTAAACGCATCAAAGGATGGTATAATAGGAGTCTTTCACTGTTCACCACATCTTCACACTTTAGCGAATATCACTTCGTAAAACTCGAGTACGCAATATTAAAGGTAGCCATCACTATTTTTCGTCTACTTGAGAGAATACACATCTAAAATCCATGGCCTGCACCGCTCAACTGAGCACGCAGGGATGCTCAGGTAGTAGCAGCAGGAGTCACGTGACGATCATACAGGGAGCGGAGCTTAGGACAGATAATTCAAATGAATGAATTTATTAATATCTTACAAACTGTTAATTTCTAGGAGAAAGAAAAAGCGCGAGATAGCCCACTATAAAAGTTATGCCAGGAATTCCGGGGGTACTGGGGCACAATAGTACCCCGGGTAGAGTTTAAGGGTTAAACTTGCCAAAAAAACTCGTATTAATTTTGATACTACGATTTCAAGGTTTTACGCACTTCTCTGTTCATAGTTAAACATAGGCGTAAGTTTTCTTCAAAACTGATATTAAGTCAGTTTAAAACTTAAGCTTACATACTGTTTAGTTAACTTTAAAAATGCTTTTTGTTATGTATTAAAATCAATTACTTATTTGCGGCTTGATAGTTCTTCCTCTTTCGAATTCTGTTATCTGAAAGCTCTTCACTCTATGGTCCTTATTGTTTCCAGTCCTATTTATTAATGTTGTCTTTAAAGGACAGGACGTAGAAATGAATTCTTACTGTGTTAA
>JAJOZX010011042.1:50000-72500 GCA_023014485.1 Bathynomus jamesi
GTACTTAAAAAATAATTTGTACAACTCTTCCAAAAGGTTAATCCAAAAGTTAATTCACTAACTGTGGTTGGGCTACAAACTTCAATCCAGTTGTGTCGTAATCAAAGTAACCATTAGGTTTGGTTGTTATATAATTCATATTTGGTTGTTGTAACCGGATGTATACAACAATGCTTCGTCAGTGATTTCTGTCGATTGATTGCTGTGGTCTGCTTAACTCCCTTCGCAATATCTAGGTCATTTGATGAAGGGGATATACAGTTTTACGTGGCACCCGTACCACGGGTCACTACATTATCTGGTCGCCGAAATCGAGGGGTGTTATATGCTTACTTTAGGATATTTTGAATGAGTCGAGTTTAATTGGTGCGTTTTATTTCCCACTAACTGTGTACACGAGATAAGTGTATGCATGGTGTAAATGAACTCTGAAGCTGTTCTTTTTTCATTACACTTTTTGCATCTTTCGCAACAAAATTGGAAAGAGCTTCTGTAATAGTTGTCGGACACAATGTGGAAGGTGTACATGAGGGCGATACAAGGATAAGAAGTACCTCAATAAGTATTGCAATCCGTACTGAGGATGTATCAGTGGTTACGGTTCCATGGAAAAAATTCCTACATCTCAAGGTTCGGCCTCTCCATTTTCTTGAACTGATCCACAGAGCTGATGTTCACATCTTCTGAAGGCCGCATGTTCCACGCGCCACAGATCTTATAGACAATGTAGGTCCTGTATACGAGCTTGAATTATCTCGATGAAATTATGATGTGAAAGAGCTAGCAATCATTCCCTGACGAGATGTATTTCTGAACAACAAAAAGCCTTGGAATAATTTTTTCATTTTATACAATATATTTTTTGGAGAAAAATTTCTTTAACAGTTACAACAAAAAAGGTAGAAAATTGGATGGTAGATAAATGAGCACCTTGGTTGTCCTGCTCGAATAAACCCTCGAATGAAAAGGAAATGTTTATAAATTTGTATTTGGTGGTGTAGCTAGCGAAAGCATCTTGTTTTTAAGCATGACTGTATTTGCGGAGGAAATTTCACCCTCACCATCCTAGTGGTCATGAATATTTTAATAGTTTTTGATTATGCAATAGAAGTCGGGGCTTGTAAAGTTATCCTTTTAGTATTGGCATATAAATTAGTCATTTATAAAAGGTTATTAATTGGATTTCAGAAAACTTAATAGTGGTATCTAAAGTTTTTCCTAAGATTCATGTTTTGTGCATGTTTTTCTGTCACACTATTCAATTATTGTATTCGGCTTGACTTCTCGCGTAGGAGTGTGGGAAAATTGTATTTAGTTATTGAATTTCTGCGTGGTTGGCTGATAAATGGGTACCCTATGTTTCCTGTTGTTTAATACGCTGGTTGAAAGATCGGGCAATGACATTTCAGCCGCTACAGCGATTCCACGTTAAACTCTAGGTCTAAGGCGGAGTGAAAAGCTTGACCATTGTTAGAATGAACAATTCGGCGAGTTAGTTAGTTATTATTATTATTATTACCACAGAAAAATCTACATTGTCTTTGTGCATATCACATTTTGCAGCCACACTATTCCCGGATCAGTAATCACTAATGTAATCGAGAGGATTTTGTAATAAAGAAATTATAAATATATCCATTCCTGTATTTATATTTTTTTGAAAAAGAAAATTATATACTGGGTGATCCAGATAAATGGGACCCATAAAAAAAAAGCCAAATATTCTTAATATTTAATTCCTTTCATAAAAACTATATATCATTCGAAAGAGTAGAGTTACAAGTTTATTATGAAATATTTATTTTTTTAAAATGACTCCTTTCAAATGTGCTCCATTAGTTGCCAAGCATTCCAGTGTTCTCGCTTGTAAGTTCTGCATCACTTTTGCAAGAGTATGCGGTGGTATGGCCTGTATCTCATTTGTGATGGCGGCCTTCAATTCTTGCAAGGTCGTTGGGTTATTTCTGTAGACCCTACTCTTTAAATATCCCCAGAGATAATAATCTAAGGGAGAAAAATCCGGAGACCTTGCGGGCCATTCAACGTCTCCAAATCTTGAGATTAACTCGCCTGGAAACGTTTGAGGCAAAACTGCCATGCAGTTCCTCGTGGTATGGCAGGTAGCTCCGTCTTGTTGGAACCAGTGGTTTTCTAGACAAAGATCTCTTAATTTAGGAATAAGGAAATCGGTCAACATTTTTTCGTAGCGATCACCATTTACAGTGACCGTGTTTCCGGTGGAATCCTCGAAAAAGTACGGCCCTATGATCTGAGATGCAGTAAGACCACACCAAACAGTTACACGCTGACTATGCAACGGGACTTCGGTAATATTCAATGGATTTTCTGTTGCCCAGAAACGACAATTTTGTTTGTTTACAGTTCCATTCAAGTTAAAATGGGCTTCGTCTGACATAATCAAAGTTGCTAGAAAATTGGTGGTGTCATTTACCTTCTGTTGGATCCATTGACAGAATTGTCGTCTTCGTGCGAAATCTCCATCGTTTAGTTGTTGCACTGTTTGAATTTTATATGAAAAGAGCATTAAATTTTGCTTGAATATACGGTGTGTTGTTCCATATCCAACTCCTAACAGCTGAGAAGCATGTCTGATGCTTATGTTAGGATTACCCTGTACAATTTCATGAGTTCTGTTAATGATCTCGTCTATCCTTGCTGTGCGCACTCTTCCAGTTGGTTTTCTTTTTCCAGTGCTGCCAGTTAGGGAAAAATTTCTGACACCGACGGATTACTTTCTTAGAAGGTGATTTTGACATCTGAAAATTTGTCTTGAAAGATCTTTGAGCTGAAACTACACTTCTTCCATGCTCATAATATTGCTCAGTTATGAAACGCAGCTGTTCCACAGTCCATGCAGTCATCTTGAAGGGTTAGTTTTAACTAACACCTTTATTTTGTTTTGTATCTTATCTTGTCTTGTATTGTCAAAACCTATACAATCCTGCACAAACTTGTAACTATCCTCTTTCGAATGATGCGTATGATTTTATAAAAGGACTTATACTTTAAGAGTTACAGGGGTTTCTTTTGGGTCCTATTTCTCTGGATCACCCTTTATAATATATATATATATATATATATATATATATATAATCTGTACACGAGATAGGTGTACTCTTGGTGTGAATTAATTCTGTATTTTGAATGAGTCTAGAGTTTCATTGGTACGTTTTATTTCCCACTAACTGTGTACACGAGATAAGTGTACGCATGGTGTAAATTAACTCTGAAGCTGTTCTTTTTTCATTACATACAAGGACAAGAACTACCACAATAAGTAATGCATTCCTTTGCAATTTCTGCTCGCCCGTGCTGCAGTTTAGTTCGGTCGGTTTCCACGTTAAACTGTGGGTCTAAGGCGGTGTGAAATTTTGACCATTGCAATTCGGCGAAAAGGAGTTAGCTATCATTATTACTATTGTAATTTTTACCACTATATATATATTATATATATATATATATATATATATATATATATATATTTATTGTGTGTGTGTGTGTGTGTGTGTGTGTGTGTGTATTTCGCCTGAACTATTATTTTGACGATTGTACGTTTCGTATTATTTTTTGTGCAGTAGAAGGCAAATTCTATTTATTTACAATAATTAATAAACATTGAATTTTTTATTGTCAATGTTGGTGATTATTTCTCTTAAAAGAGAAAGTACGTTTGCATTGGTAACGAATTAAAATAAATGGTGTTGTTTAGCAACTCACCCTAATAATGTATACCTGTACCATTAAAATAAAAAATGGCATCTGGCAACTCAACCCTCCTTTATATAAGATCCGCCTCGCTTCAAAGCTGGCAGTTTGATGATGACAACTGCTGAATAAAGATCTCTCTCCTTCCTTCTTAGGTTAAGACTTAGCTTAGTTTCCCTTTGGAGGGTTAGGACGTCCCAACTTGTCCCCCAAAGCCCTTCTCCTTCTCGCCTTTTTCTTTCTTAGGTTAAGGCAACCCCTTTGGGGGGAGGTCATCCTCCCTTCCCCCCGAAGATCCCTCCCCTTCAGGGCATACCCCCTCCCCCCTTCATTGCATACCCACACCCCCTTCATTGCATACCCCCTCCCCCTTCATTGCATACCCACACCCCCTTCATTGCATACCCACACCCCCTTCATTGCATACCCCCTCCTCCATTTGTAACATACCCCTTTTGCAACATTGCTCATTATCTCTGCAACATCTCTGCACTCTAACCTTTTGCGCCCATCCTACTCCAGTACAACACAACACGCCTAACCTCTTAGAAGCTGTTGTGGAAAGAGAGTATACAGTATGTGATCATTTCAGGAAAGATCACGAGAAAAGGAAACACCAGAAATGTTAAGAAAAGAGGAAGGATTGAGTTGTGTATTGTTAAAGGTAAGGGGATAGTCGTGTGGAAGATTGTGACGAGTAGACAGATGGAAGAAATGAGTTTGAGGCATTGAAAGCCACAAGGTTTTCTCTGCCCCAATCAGATATAGCAGAAAGATCAGCGGTCAGGTGTACCATAGCCGTCCTACGGAAGCATGAAGTCTCTGTTGAGAGGGACGCTTTACGAAGTGGGTGGAGAAGTGAAGAGTGAAATCATCGTCATAGGAGTGGATAGGATAGGAAGTGCGACTTAATAGATAATTGATAAATACATAAAAGGAAAAGAGTGGGTGACAGCATAGAACCATAAGGAACACCAATGTTAATAGCTTTCGGGAAGAGCAGTGGCCATCTACAACCGCAGCTATAGATCGGCCAGAAAGGAAATTAGAGAGGAAGGCACAAATCGATAGAAGCGGAAGGAGGACAGTTTGGAAATTAAAGATTTGTGCCAGACTATGTGAAAACCTTTTGATATGTCTAGCGCAATAGCAAAGTTTCACCGAAATTCCGAAAGGAGGATGACCAGGAGTTACTTTGGGAAATGTGGGTGAAAATTTTAGAGTAATTCTGGAGTCTTGGGTAAGTACGAATTATGATATTAATGACATAGTAATTATGGAGATCTAAGAAATATATGACTACGTATACAATTTTCAGAGCATTATTCGGGTAGGTTTTCATTCCATTAACGATTCATTGTTTAATTCTTACTATCATCATCTGCCATAATTCAAGAGTGTGTGTGTTTGTGATGAGGAAGAAATTATATTTACTGTAATACATAAGAGTTTCATAATTTGTTAGTTTTGTGCAAATTATAAATTTTTTTCTGGTAAGAATATAAAAATTTTTTGTGATTATATTTTATAATATAAATTAATTACATAAAGCTTTTGAATGTTAATTACATACAGTAAGTTGTTTTAACGTTGCACACCGAGTGATTTTTAAATCGATAATCATGCACTTATAAATTTGTTATATCATATTAACACTCCTTTTTGAGTGAGTATTTTAACTGCGAAAACAAACAGTATTTTGTGCAAAAGAAGATTTCTGATTTTGTCCTGAAAAGCGTTGACAAGATTCCTTAGAATTAAAATTAATCTAGTAAATTTGCTTGTATTTCTGAGGGTGTACAAATTTTAACATTTACAAGTAAATAATTTTGAATTAAACGTCAGTGTGGTGTTGCTACACTGTCTGATAAAATACTCCGATTTTATTGTTTTATAATTTTTTAAAGGCGTCTACATTAATCATTAATTGTTCACCATTGTATCAAAGGGCTAGTCCTAGTTCTCTGAAATTACATTAAAAGTAATTAAGCATTAGATTGAGCAACACCATTAAACTTGGTTTATCTCAGCTATACTGAGACTAATTGTAGAATACAAATTTTTATCATCTGTTTGCAAGGTTTTTGGTCCCAAGAAAGATGCCGCACGGATTGAATCGAGTAAGGCTTGGGCAAAGGCCTTCATGAAAAGACATTCTATCCCTACTGCAGAATTTGAGACGTTTACGAATATGAAGAGTGCTGAGGATTTCATTGATAAGTAAAAACTATAATACTATTTGCCTTTTTACGTGTAAAATGGTGGAGAGGAGGAATTATCCCTATACAAACAACTTTGAATTATTTGAATTATTCATTATATATAACCTTGGTTTAGCCTAGATTTGGTTTCAGCCCAAATTGTTCATTCTGACGAAAGTCAAGCTTGCTGCTCCACTTTAGACCTACAGCTTAACGTGGAATATAAACTATAAACTACGACCCATCACGGATGGTCAGAAATTACAAAGTTCTCGCGCGGACTCGCTCTTACGACCTTCCGATCAGCAGCCTAGCGTCTTAAGCACTAGACTACCCAGGGGACCCTTTTATCTACCAACCGGATTTGTTGTATGGAAGGATGAACAACTGAGTTTGCTGCGCTGTCGACTGCTCTCACTGGGAATCGAACCCGGGGTCGGTGGATTCGTAGTCAGCCATACTATCCATTACACCACCGAGGCGTATGGTATATCCTCGTATATATGTAAGTGGTGTAATTCTTCTTAGTCCTTACTAAACATTTTATTTGTAATTACTGTATCTATTCGGTTAAAACAAACTACGTCTGTATGATCTTCGTCTTTACTTAATTAATACTCTGTGGACATCCGGTATTTCTCAAAGTATTATTTTGCATAATCTTGCTTTTTGTTTATTAGAATTGATCAGTGACACTTACTCGTATGTTTAATTAATAGGTTTTTAAATATATTTTAAATGTGGTATGCATTTTGAACTTAAAAGGAATGTTCTGAGTGTCAATTTGCTATTGAAGGGAAACTTTGTATTTAGTTTTGAAAATACTATCCTACATACCTCAAAACATGATTGTATAGATGGCTTTTAACTCGTTTCTTTTGCATTCATGTGTTTTATTTTAGGTTCACCTTGCTTTCACTTTCATTAACAAAACAGGATTACTGACGGTGGTTACTTTATCAAGCACGAGTGCGAATATTGGTACACAAATATTAAGATAAAGAAGTTAGCAGAGTTAGACGAAGCCTACTCGTGGAAGTGGAAAGATTTTTCTCTGTTGTGCTCCAAGTTTTTTTTACAATTATTAAAGGATTGTAGTATTAATAATCCTGTAGATATTACTTTAATGCAGTGGTTCCCAAAGTGTGTTCCGCGGAACCCCAGGGTTCCGCGAAAAAATTCAGGGGTTCCGCGAGCTAAAGTTTAAAATAAAAAATATTTTATTTAAAAAAATATAAATTACTCATTTTCAAAAAAATAAGTCTAGCGAAGAAAATATTAAATTTTGCACGAAGGAAAATAAAGCATAAGTATGGTTTGAGCGAAATATTTAGAAACGGCAATAGGCTTGAACGAAACATTTCGAACGTAACAGCAGCGCCTCTGTAAGAGTTGCCAATTTTTTTTGGCCATACTTATCATGTTTTGCGTATTTGATTTACTTTTTAAAAGAAAATTTCCATAAATAGCAACTAAATTATCATTAATGGAAAACATTTATTAATATTAGTACATAATCTGCATGTAAAATGATGTAAACTGCGTTTGGAGACGTAGCCAACATGTTTTGAACTTGTCATAATCTATTTCTATAGTAGTCGAGGTACTCGACTCGAGCGTGCGTTATCAGTTTGTTTTGTAAGCTTTGGAAGTGAAGTGATCTGAGGTGGTTATACAAAAGGACTTTATTAACTGCAGCAGAATGCGCAGTAAAAATATCAGTATTTTCCTAATGTTTACATGGGATATTGTGCATCTGTTTACAAGACGCTAACAGGTCTAAGTGAAGCCTAACGAATAATTAAAGTGCAGAAGATTGTGCAGCAACGTTGCTTGCCTCTACCTACTAGGCCTACTTGATAAACACTTCGTTAGTGCAATCTTTGAAATCGTTGTCCTCTGTGAATTAATTTGGTTAGAACTTTTTATTATTCATTTTTCGTAATTGTAATATTTCAAAATTCGTGAAAATTAACCCTTCAATGGATCGATGGTTAAAATATGGGTTTCGTAAAAAAACTGAAATTACTAGTAATGCAGAAACTAGTGAAACAAAAGCATCTATAGAAGATACAGAAATTGCAGAAGCTACACAACCACCAACTTCTAGTGTGATTAATCCACAAAAAAAGAAATCTGCTTCCTCCGATTCTGTGCAGACATCTATGAAAAAACGTAAATATGATCCTAATTATTTGTTATATGGTTTTACTAGTATTGGTGACGAAGAAGCCCCAGATGCCCTTTGCTTACTTTGTAACAAAATATTAGCAAACAGTTCTTTAGCACCAGCAAAGTTACAGAGACATATGGAAAAAACCATCAGACTTTTAAAAATAAAGATATTTCTTTTTTTTAAAGAAAACTTGAAAGTCTGAATAGCTCTAGAAGTGTCTTATTAAAAAAATGTAAAACAGACAATGAAAATGCAACAGAAGCGTCATATAAAGCATGTTACCGCATTGCTCTTGCTGGTGAGGCACATATTATTGGTGAATCACTTATAAAACTTTTATTAAAAGATATAATATTTTGCGTGTTTAATGAAGATTCTGTTCAGAAAGTTGAGGCTGTATCTCTTTCCAACAATACGGTGTCAAGACGTATTAATGATATTGCTAATGACATTCAAAATGAACTTATTTCACGATTGCGTGTATGTGATGCTTATGTATTACAAATAGATGAGTCCACAGACGTTGCTGGACTAGCAATTTTACTTGTGTTTGCTAGATATGACTTTAATAAGAAAATTGAAGATGATTTGCTTTTTTGCAAAAGTTTAGAATTGCATACCACAGGAAATGATATATTTAATTGCATTGATAATTTTATGAAAACGCATGATACAGGCTTTGAAAAATGTATTTCAGTATGCAGCGATGGAGCAAAGGCAATGACAGGAAAATTAGCTGGCGCTGTAACACGAATCAAGAATGTTGCAAAAAACTGCAACAGTAATCACTGCATTCTTCACAGATATGCATTAGTGACAAAAAGGATTTCAGCTTCATTAAAGATAGTTTTGGACGAAGCAGTGCAGATTATCAATTTTATTAAATCTCGGCCATTGCAATCACGAATTTTTAAGGCCTTGTGTGAAGATCTGGGTAGTCTTCATAACACACTACTTTTACATACAGAAATTAGGTGGCTCTCACGAGGAAATGTTCTTGTGAGAATGTTTGAATTGAGGAGAGAATTGTTGTCTTATTTTATTGATCATAAATTTAGATTATCTGACAGATTAACAAATATGGCATGGCTAGCAAGGATTGCATATTTAGCAGATATTTTTTCAAAATTGAATGAAACATGTCTATCTCTGCAAGGGAAAGAAGTAAACATTTTTCATGCGCAAGATAAAATGGTATCTTTATCACGTAAATTGCAGTACTGGATCTCAGATGTGGAACAAAATACTCTTGACTGTTTTCCGCTTCTTAGTGATTTTCTCCAAGAATCCGAAGTGGAATTAGATGTTGAAATCCTCAATGATATTAAAAATCATCTCAACAGCTTATCAGAATCTCTGAGTATTTTCCAAATTTGAAGAACAAAGACCATTACTGGGTACAGAATCCATTCAAAGTTAAAGAAAAGCCAACAGGATTTCTAGCAGTGGATTATGAAAATTTAATAGAAATTACTTCAGATACTCAGTTAAAGGCCAAGTTTGAAGAAGTTCCGGTAGCTATTTTCTGGGGAAATTTAAGTGACGAATATCCGGAATTATCAAAACGAGCCATACGAGTGCTATTGCCATTTACAACAACATATTTGTGTGAATCAGGATTTTCAAGATATGCGAGCACGAAAACAGAATATCGCAGCAGACTGGATGCTGCACCAGATATGAGAATTCAATTATCCAACATTAAACCAAATTTCCAGAGGATACTGGAGTCTAAGAAGCAGAAGCATTCTTCCCATTAGGTATTCATTTCATTTTTGTTAAACTAATTATGTACAAATTTACAAAAATTAAGGTGTTTTTTATTCGAATTTTTTTATTTATTTTTTAATATAAATAAGTTCTCTTTTTCCCACAATTTGTGGTTTTTAATATTCTTGAATATAGGTAGGGGTTCCACGCTTTTTTAAATAATGTCAAAGGGTTCCGCGGCAAAAAAAGTTTGGGAACCACTGCTTTAATGGGATAATTAAAGTATAAATAGGTTTAAGCTTAATTTAACTTGGTATTCAGATTCGAGAGATCCAGGGGTTCATTCAGTGGAAGCCATTTTTGTGGCCTGATTAGCCTAGGCCCACCATTAACTCATTTCATACAGGGGATAGCCTAACTTAGACCATAGAACTTTAAGCCGAGTTAAAGAATAGTATTTAGGATGACTTTAGACTGTGACTGTAAAGTTTGTAAGAAGGTGGTAAGGTAAAGGGATAAGGCTGTAGCACGCGAGAGTTGCGATGACTGGTATCACTCAGCCTACGTCAAAATTACAGATCAAGTGTACAGGTATGAAGTCACCAAATATTTTGTGGTTTTACTGACAGGGATGCAGGTCCAAGTAAAGATAGGCCTGATGAATGAAACAAAGTCAAAGGTCAGTCAAGGAATAGGATTAGAGAGAATGGTAATCATGTGGTAGGAACTAACAGAGTAACAGGTTTGAAATACAGTAAACCCTCGTCCAACGCGGGGGTTAGGTTCCTCGAGAACGGCGCGTTAGGTAAATCCGCGTTGGACAAACTTAATACCTTATGGGATAAATGGGGATACGTGAACGCGGCCGCGTAAAGTCTCCCATTAATATTTAGATATATAGATTTTTTATTCACACACAAATGAATTCCCTACCTAATATTGTATATGAAATAAGAACAATAAAATCATAAACATAATGATATTTACATATGATAAATAAAAATATATTAAATGAAAATAGCACGCATCTTTCATTCACTCTTTCAGATGGTGCGTACTCGTGGCCAAGTGATATTATGCTCATACCACCACGCAACTTATCTAGAATCTTTATTTTTTCAGCTAATGTCATAACCTTACTTTTCTTCTCTTCACTATCACTTGCATATGCTTTACATTTTGGTGCCATACTGCTGTCTAAGGGTAATAGCAAAACAACGGCAAAATACGACAAAAACAATCCAATACAACTTCACTGAACTTAACGCGGTAGCGGGACTGAGACAGAGGGTGATGCGAAGGGTGACGCGAGAGGGAGGGAGATGCGGAAGTGTTGGAGAGTGTAGGAAAAATCACTAGAGCACGCACTGGCACGCGTACAGTACTACTGTATTAGAGCGTGTTTGCCGGACTGTGTATAATCAAATTTTCTGCTTTCGGCAAATAATTGTTCGCATTTATTTTTCCGTGTAAGCAAATTCACGCTGGACAAACACGCGTTGGACGAGGGTTTACTGTACTAAGTAATTAATATGAAACAGTACAATGTAGTGGTGTATCGAATGTCAGATTTCAGACATCCGCGGATGCGGATGCCAGACTTTGACATCCGTGCGGATGCAGATGCGGGTGCCAAACTTTGACATCCGTTCAGATGCGGATGTTCATGCATAAATTTGTCAGCTTGATAATATGATAGTTTAAATTCATACTTAATTTATTAATTGACTTTCGATTTTTGGTTAGTTATAAATATTAAATATTCAATAATACGAGTATTATTTTGTAATTATAATTTTTTTACATGCGCTCTTTTTTTGGACGAGTTTTCGCCACACAACTGTGTTACCAGGATGCGAGACGGGGACCCAACTCATCTTGTATCCCACCAACCACTTTCCCCAACCACCACCCTTTGGAAAATAGTGTGCTTATGACATTGTTATGTATTGCAGCATGAACAATTAATAATACAAATACACAGCAGACATTGCCAGTTACATTAAAGATCAAATGAAGGCTGCACAAGTTTCAGTATTTGAACTGAATGAGGGGCAAATTGTGCTTCAAAAATAGCAATTTAGTAAACAATACACATGCGGGTGCGGATTCAGATGTTGAATTTTATGTGGATGCGGATGTGACATGCATCACTAGTACAGTGTGAATTTATCATGGTTGGTGGGACTGTCATTAGGAATCAGGACAATGAATTTTGCAATAAGGGAAGGAAAACCTGCAGAAGAATATGTATTCTGGGAGGTAATATTCCTGAAGTCAATGAAGTAGTAAAGAAGTTGCCTGAAAGCCGAGGTAACATTATAATTCATGTAGGTATAATGATTTAACAAGGAAGGATTAAAGATGGCAGATTTGAATTAAACAGAAATTCAGAAGCAGTTAAACACAAGTACAGAGAATTGATAGAAACTGAAAAAATAGGCAGAGCAAGTGTTATGTAGTGGGAATTTTACCAAAGGTTGAGGTAAGCATGGAATTTACAAATAGAATTTTAGCCTTAAATGATAAAGTAAAGATACCTGTGTAGCGAAGGGGCTGAGTTCATGGAGTTGTGGGATAATTTTAATGAAAGGAGGGAGCTTTACAGTAAGGACGAATTACATCTTAGTAGAAAGGGAACTGCTTTATATGGAAGGCTTTTAGAGGACAATGTGAATTCTTTGGAGTTTTTAAAGATAATTTTAGGGTCTTAAGTACAGATTATATCAGGAATTAGCATATCAGCTATCTAGCCAAAAGTAGTGAACCAGTTCAAATTGAGGGGGTTGAAGTGTTTTTATACAAATGCTTGGAGTCTTAGGAATAAAAAAATGAATTATTTAGTTATACGATTAGTGAAAATCTGCATATAATCTGTATTAGTGAGGGTTGGATTAGTGATTCAGTATTCGATGACACTAGAGTAGAGTATGAGTTAAATAGTTATACAATATATATTTGTCAGAGAATGGATAGGCAGAAGGGTGGTTTGGTCTTATAAATTAAGAATGATTTAACTTAGTTCAGAATGATAGTATTAAATTAGACAACGGGATAGAATCAATATGGGTTGGTATTTGCTTATCAAGTAAAGAGTATGCTCGGATAGGGGCATTTTACAGATCTTCAAACCAAACACAGGAAGTTGATGGTAGCATGGCTCAAGAAATAAAAGTTGTTGTTCTAGAACATTAATTATGGGAGATTTCAACCTGGCTCATATAGACTGGAGCATTTTAGAAGGAAATAGGAAAGGTAACTTCTTCTTTGAGTGCTGTAATGATAGCTTTCTAACGCAATTTGTAGACAAACCAACTAGGGATCAAGCAATCTTAGATTTGGTTCTCTCCAATGACTGAGGTTATTAGGGAACTTGCAGTAGGAGAGTCATTAGGGAATAGTGATCATTTTATCATACTTTTAAGGTAGAATTCAATACGGATCTAGTCAGCGGTGGCCATCTACAGTAAATTTATTTATTTCGGAACTGTTAGGAATAATAAGATTAGGAAACCTTTGTGATGGAATAGGGAAATAACTAAAATGATTGAAAATAAAAAACTTCGATTTTAATTCCTTAGATTCTGTGAACTCGAGCGTTCTCCATAAGATTCATATAAGTGAGGTTTTTCCGAGATCTGCTGCAAGTGAAGTGCTGGATTTGCCCCTGTCTCGAAGGGAAGTAATCTTTAGATACTGTAGATCAGATGGAGAAAGCTTAGAAGGCGCCTCTAATCTAGGACGACCAACTGGGGGTCCCATTTGATCTCTGATGAGCCAAGATTGTTTGTACACCAGTTTTGGAAACACCTATAGATTCATTTATTTTTCATTGACTCAGTCCCTCACCATGCATATGTATTATTTTATATCTAATCTCATCAGAAATTGTACGTTTCGTCATTTCTTAAGCCTGTGAAAGGAAAAAAACAGCATGAATTAGGATTATAATGAGAAACGTTTTGGATAAATTTGCTTTTCAGAATTTAAGTGAATATGTCACTACTTTCAATTGTAAATACTGATATAACAATAGCTTAGGAGCATTTACTGCAGATCCATCATCAATAGTTCGCTAGATCTTTAAACACATGCGTTATATGTAATATAATAAATCAACCCTCAAGTCCAATTCATGCAGACTAGAGGGTCATCCAGCTAATACAACTTTATACACTTAGGTAATAACTTAGTTATACGTTAATATGAACCAGAGGTTCGAGTTAATGTGTATTTTAGTATCAAAACTCGTACTTTTGCACGGTACTGTGTTCTTCTTCCGCAGCTTATTATCCCATCTTTACATGGGGTCGCTGTTTTTGGTTCGTCTTCTCCACTCTCCTCTGTCGTATACCACGTCCTCCTCCAAGTCCTTCTCCCTGATGTCTGCCACCACACAGTCCCTCCATCTCGTCTTCGGTCTTCCTCTTCTTTTCCGTCCCGGCAACTCCATCTCCAGCACTCTGCGCCCCCACATACTCCTCCTCTCTTCTCCTGACGTCTCCATACCACCTCAGCCTGGCCTCCTGCACCTTCTTAGATGCTTCCGCCACCTTCACTGTTCCTCTTATATGCTCATTTCTGACCCTATCCCTCCTCGTCACTCCACACATCCATCTCAACATCTTCATTTCAGCACATCGATTTTTCTTTCATTGCTCTTCTTCATTGGCACAGTCTTCATTCCATACAACATTGCCGGCCTCACCACTGTTTTGAATACCTTTCCCTTCAGTTTCACTGGGACCCTCTTATCACAGAGCACCCCTGATACGTCTCTCCAGTTCTTCCACCCCGTCTGTATTCTACAGTTTATCTCTCTCTCTCTGCTCCCCCCTCTGCATCCACTGTTGACCCCCAAGTATTTAAAATACTCCACCGTCTTAACACGCTCTCCACTCAATGTCACTTCCCCTCCTCGGTCCTGCTGCACATCACATCTCATATATTCGGTCTTCTTTCGGCTAATTCTCATCCCCCTACTTTCCAACGCCTCTCTCCAATTTTCCAACTGCTGCTCCACCTCCTCTTTCGTCTCCCCACTCAACACAACATCGTCTGCATACATCATGCACCACGGCGCCTCCCCTCTAATCCTGTCCGTCAACACATCGAATACCACATTGAAAAGGAAGGGGCTCAAAGCTGATCCTTGGTGCAGACCAACTTCCACCCCAAAGCTCTCTGACACACCACGCTACTCCTCACCTTGGTTGTTACTCCCCTGTACATCCCCTTGATCAGTTTAACATACTTCTCCGGTACCATCTTTTCCCTTAAGCATCTCCAAACTTCCTGCCGTGGTATCCTATCATATGCCTTCTCCAAATCAATAAAAACCATGTGCAACGCCTTCTGCCCCTCTCTGTACCTCTCTGCCAACTGTTTCAATGCAAAAACTGCATCTGTCGTTCTCCTTCCCGGCATAAATCCAAACTGTTCCACTGACACTTCCGCTTCGTCTCTCAACCTACTCTCCACTATTCGCTCCCATATCTTCATTGTATGTGATATTAGCTTGATCCCTCTATAATTCGTGCAATCTTGTACATCTCCCTTCTCTTTGAATATAGGCACTATGATGCTGGTCCGCCACTCATCCGGAATCACCTCCTGGTCAAACAACTTCTGCATTAGATCCCACACCAGATCCACCCCCTCATCTCCCAGTGCCTTCCATGCCTCGGCTGGTATCTCGTCTGGGCCAGTCGCTTTATTTTTCATCCTATTCAGAGCACGACTCACTTCCATTCTCCCCACTTGTTCTGTCATAGCTACATTTGGTAATCCATCCTCATAGAAAGATCTTGGGTTTTCTTTATTTAATAATTCCTCAAAATATTCATTCCATCTATCCTTTATCTCTTCATCTCTCTGCAGCACCGCCCCCTCCCTTCCCTTAATTTGTTTTACCTGTGTAGTGTCTTTTGTCGCTCTATTTCTGCTCTTAGCCAATCTGTATATCTTCTTTTGTCCTTCACGATCCTCTAAATCCTTATACATCTGCCGATATGCCTCCGCCTTTGCTCTCGCCACTGCTCTCTCTGCCTGTTTCTTTGCTTCTTTATATACCACCTTACACTCTTCACTCCTCGATTCTTCCCATAACTTCTTAGTTTCTCTCTTACTTCGTAGTGCTCTTTGGATCTCATCACACCACCATCCTTCCTTATCTTCCCACACTTTACCTGATGTTTTCCCCAATATGTCTCTACCTGCCGTTCTCATGACATTCGCATTATGTACCCACCAATCCTATACATTCTGTTCATCAACATGGATTTCACTCAACACTCTCTCTAAATTCCCGTTTCTTCCCCTCCTCTCTGTTTGTACCACCTAATTCTCCTCACAGTTGTTCCTCGGGTCTTTCTTCTTCTTTTCAACATCACATCTATGGAAAAACTATACGCGCTCACAACATGGTATCATATGTGGTACATTTATTTCATAATTAAATATAAATTATTAATTAATTGAATTAAATATATATACAAAAATGCCTCGGGATTGGCGACATAGCCTATTGGGAATGAAATAATTGAATTGCCATACGTACAAAGAACCTGTATGTATGAATCAGCCTCACATAGCAACAAGAAAACCCAATTTATTGTTTAGTCTACCACAGGAGTAGACCAAACAAAATAATGCTAGTTCGGCAAATAATACACCAGAACCAAGGAACGGCTCTCAGGGCTGTTTATGTTACGGCGAAGCCTTAAACAGGGAGGATGTCTTTGTCCCCCCTAGAGTCCTGAGTGAATTCCTTATAATATAAAACCTAGTGACTATAAAAGGATAGGCCTATTCCTTCAGGGGTTTATATAGTGACTGCCTATATTAATTACCTTAAGTAAATTCGCCGCGTAACTCCATCGTGGCGGCCCTACACCGAAAATGATCGTAACGCCCTACATCGAAGCAAACAAAGACCCAGCAAAAATAAGGTGAGGCAATTTCATTTTCATTAACATAAGGATTCCCAAATCCGGGCGCTAAAATTACCGTAATCACTTAAATATAAAACGGTCCTTTAACAACCTACATATTTATAACTCTTTAACGAAAAAGCATAGGGCTTTTGTTGGTAACCCTCCACTGAAGTCTGTTGGAAATTTCCAACGGATGAGGGCACAGGCAATCAACCCATAGCCCTATATAGTTTTTTCACAACATCCATGACTACCAACCGGTGTTGTGGTGTCACATGGTCTCCTGGAATAACTTTGCAGTCCCTCACCTCGGCCAATTGCGCCCTCCTATACAGTATGAAATCAATTTGCGATGTTCTGCCTCCACTCTTGTACGTAATAACATGCTCCTCCCTCTTTCTGAAAAACGTATTTACAATCGCTAGATCAAACGAGACAGCCATATCCAACACACACTCACCGTCCACGTTTGCCTCTCCATAGCCACGACCACCGTGCACTCTGACCACTCCATCATTATGATCACCAACGTGTCCATTCATATCCCCGCCCAACACCACTCGTTCGTCCTCGGCAATACTCTCCATTTCTTCCACCAATAACCTGCAGAATGCTTCCTTAACGTCGTCCGGACATCCACTTTGGGGGTGCGTATGCACTGATTATATTGAGTACATGTTCCCCATAATTCATTCTCAAAGTCACCAGTCTATCTCCTCTTCGCTTTACTTCCACTATGCTATCCTTCAATTTCTTCGCCAATACAATACCCACACCATTCCTTCCCTCAACCCCTACGGGGTATGCCCTAGCCGTCATCGCATTTTCGTGTTGAAGACTCACCATTGTGGTTTTGGCTGGGTTTTTATGGCCGGATGCCTTTCCTGACGCCAACCCTCCCCATTTATCCGGACTTGGGACCGACCGAGAACAAGGCTGGCTTGCCTTACCCTCGGGTTGGGTCTTAGGATTGTACGTTATTATTGTAAATTTCTTTTCAAGGTTTCTTATTATTCATACAAAAAAGATATGCCTTACTTCAGAACGCATTTTTCGGACTACTGAAAATTAGTTCTACTGTTATGATTATTACTTGAGCTAAAATATATTTCTTTTCAAGGTTTCTTATTATTCATACAAAAAAGATATGCTTTACTTCAGAACGCATTTTTCGGACTACTGAAAATTAGTTCTACTGTTATGATTATTTCTTTTCAAGGTTTCTTATTATTCATACAAAAAAGATATGCCTTACTTCAGAACGCATTTTTCGGACTACTGAAAATTAGTTCTACTGTTATGATTATTACTTGAGCTAAAATATATTTTATCTGCACAATTCACAATTATTTGTCATAAAATTAAAAATAAAAAGAAAAAATGAAAATAAAATGGTACTGTATATATACTGTGTATATATATATATACCGGTGTGTATATATGTATGTATGTATATATGTATGTATATATGTATGTATATATGTATGTATGTATGTATATATATATATACAGGGTGTCCCGTAAGTCTGGACCAATAGGGATTTATAATATATTTTTTTATTATGTTGCAGGTAAACCATGTCACTGACTAGAGAGGAGGGAGTTCAAGTTATTTTGCTGGTCGGGACCCGCAGTCACCGGGAAGTGGCCGAAGAATTCAACAATATGCATTCAGACCGCGCACCAATCACACAGATGTGTTGGCAAGTTGATAGCCAAATTTAAGGAAACTGGATCCGTAGCTGACAAGCCTCGCAGAGGACCTTCAAGGACTGTTACGGAAGACGAAACCAGTACCAATGTGTTGGCTATATGTATATATATTATGTATGTATGTATGTATGTATGTATGTATATGTATGTACGTATATATATATATATGTATATATGTATATATGTATATATATATATATATATATATGTATGTATGTATGTATGTATGTATATATGTATGTATGTGTATGTATGTATGTGTATATATGTGTAATATATATATATATATATATATATATATATATTAGGGTGCTTTTAAAAACTGAAAGTGTGAATTTCGGGTCACGGAACCCCGCAAATGATGCGGTTCCGGGAGCAAATAAAGCACATGATTGTTTTGGAAAATCATCAAATATTTAGAGGTTGCCCAAAGACTCCAAAGTTTTACCCATATGCTCATTTATTTATGCGCCCTTTTTAAGTCACTTCTAGTGTTTATTAACCCATTGATACACAGCTGCTCGTGTTCTCATCCCCTTTGGCATGCAAATGGGTCAGGACATAAGTGAGATGTGCCTCAGTCCAAGTGCTATTCGGGCCAGCAGATCCAGGTACAGATCAGCCCACGAAGCAGAGGTGAGAGCTTCCTACAAGCCTGAATGCCCTCTTGTTCTTCACTGGGATGGAAAACTTATGGCAGACTTAATGGGAAAAAAAAAATCGACCGTTTAGCAATCTTAGTTACCGGGGATGGGATGAGCAAGATTCTAGCCATCCCCAAACTCCCAGACTCCAAGGCAGAAAGGACAGCAATCGTCATCATCGAAACCATCGAAAACTGGGATCTTGGCCAGAAGATCAAAGCTCTTTGCTTTGACACGACAGCCACCAACACCAGCATCCATGGAGGAGTGTGTGTGCGAGTAGAGCAGGCTCTCGGGCGTGAAATGATTTACTTTGCGTGTCGACATCACGTGCTGGAACTGCTGCTTGAAGCAGTATTTTCTTTCCTTGTTGGAGACCTTTCCAAAGGACCTGAGATTACGATTTTCCAGAGCTTCCGTAATGTTTGGCCGCAACTGAAATTGAATGAATACTCCACTGCCGCGGACGAAGAGGACACGGCTGCAGTGATCAGTCCCTGGGCCGAGAAGATGATTCATGAAGCAAATGACCTTCTGAAAGTGAAGCATCCCAGAGATGACTACAAAGAGCTTCTTGAACTTGTAGTCATTTTCTTGGGAGGAGTACCTCACGGACGTCGGAGTCCTGTGTTCATGGCTCCAGGGGCTTTGCACCGAGCACGGTGGATGGCGCGTGGAATTTACTCTTTCAAGATTTGGATGTTCAGATCAGGGTTGTGGAGTCGGTCCAAAATTTTCCGACTCCGACTCCGACTCCGACTCCGACTCCACACATTGTAAAAATTCGACTCCGACTCCGACTCCACACATTGTAAAAAATCTAAAAATCCGACTCCGACTCCTCACATTTTAAATATACGACTCCGACTCCTCTAGTGTTTCACTCTATAATTATCATAATAATAAGACATTTCATTACCACCACATGAATCGTCAGGTTACTTTCTAGGATAAGGGAACATTCAAATATTAAGAAGGATATTGACTTGTAGATGATATCATATTAAGGGATTTTTATTTTTTCCAATAATATATATATATATATATATATATATATATATATATATATATATATATAATATAAATGAAAAAGATTCTCTTAAACATAATTAAGGTCTAACCAGTAGTAGTGCTACTTAAAATTGAATAACCCTTCTTAACCTAGTGGCTATAACCAGGGTTGTGGAGTCGGTCCAAAATTTTCCGACTCCGACTCCACACATTGTAAAAATTCGACTCCGACTCCGCCCTGAAACGTCCGACTCCACGACTCCGACTCCGACTCCACAACCCTGGTTCAGATACCAGTTCACGATGCACATGAACCAATGTCCTTCAACATCTCGTGGAGCAAGTAGCAGTGACCGCCTGATTTCTGGGTTGCGGGACTTCTGTCTCTTCGTTGCTCAAGATTACGTCCTTCCGTGGTTTTCAGCAAGAGAAGCAGCAAGCGCTCCACGAAGCGACTTAGCCCTCCTTCAAAAGTTGCAAAACACCAACGCCGCTGGGTACAAGAGTTTTAATCGGCATCTCTGGTACCTCAATGAGGTAAACGTGGGTCTTGCACTGTTCGATCCTGCAGTCGATGATGATGAGAAGCGGAAAATGGTAGAGAATATGAATTCCGTTGAAGGGTCAGAAGCTCCCCCCCGACGAGTCTGGATTCCAGATCCAAGAGGAAAGACCCTGGCAGACTTTTGCTCTTCCAATACGTACAATCTGTTCACCCTTCTAGATCTTCCGGTCGAATTCCTGCAAGAGGATCCATCAAACTGGGCAAACAACACCAGCTTTGGTTCAGCAAAGATCAGGGTGGATTCCTTAAATGTAGTGAATGATGCAGCAGAGCGAGGCATAGCACTGATTCAAGAATTCACGAAGGCTGGAAGGACTCGGAACGAAGAGCAGATGCAATTCATGATTCAAATCGTCGAAGAACATCGTAAAGTCTTGCCGACAGCCTCCAAAGCCACTTTGATGAAAAAATGAACGCCAACACTCGAGGTGTCATGTACTTTAATCGTTAATTATGAATTTAGTGAATATACTCACACGATATATTTGTTCTGAATACTTATTGGAGATGTATATTGGAGATGCAATTTATCATTTAAACTGAGAATTAAAATTTCCATTGCCCTATAAATTGAAAATTTACCTATCAGCTGTGGGCAACCTCTAAATGTTGTTGGATTACAAAGAAATTTTGCCTGTTCTGTTTTCTCATGTATCCTCACAAAATAAAGGGTTCCGCTCCCTTGCATTTTCATTTCGCATTTTTCACCATATACCATAAACACACCCTAATATATATGCATCCAGACCGCGCACCAATCACACACAGATGTGTTGGCAAGTTGATAGCCAAATTTAAGGAAACTGGATCCGTAGCTGACAAGCCTCGCAGAGGACCTTCAAGGACTGTTACGGAAGACGAAACCAGTACCAATGTGTTGGCTATATGTATATATTATATATGTATGTATATATATATGTATGTATATATATAATATATATGTGTGTATATATATATATATATATATGTATGTATGTATGTATGTATGTACGTACATATATATATGTATATATATATATATGTATGTATGTATGTATGTATATATATATATGTATGTATATATATATGTATGTATATATATATATGTATATATATATATATGTATATATATATATGTATATGTATTATATGTATATGTATATATATGTATATGTATATATATGTATATATATATATATGTATATATATATATATGTATATGTATGTATACAGGGTGTTTGAAAACTTTCTGTACAAATTGTAATGGGGGATAGGCAACACCAAGACAAACCCTTTTCGTCTGTAAGTGTATGTCCGCTGACGTCACAATTCGGCGCGAGAGGGCGCTGCTGCAATTGGCTAAAAGGTGAAGTGGGCTAGACTCGCGCTTGCCGCGGGCATTCTTAAATCGGATGTAGTACGCGTAACATGGAGCGCTTCACGACTGCTGAGATGGCTGACATGCATATGGTGTATTGGGCTGCCAATGGAAACGGAAGAGCTGCTGTGAGGTTGTACCGACAGCGCTTCCCAAACAGACGTGTGCCAAACCACCAAACGTTTGCGCATTTGCATCGGCGACTGCGAGAAACTGGAACATTCCATGCAAACATGCATGACACTGGTCGGGAGAGAAACGTGTGCACTCCTGACATGGAAGAAGAAATCCTACGGCGATTTGAGGACAATCCAAGCGCAAGCACGCGAGGTGTTGCACGTATCCTCGGTGTGAACCACGACCTGGTCTGGAGAGTGTTGCACGAGCAGCAGTTACATCCGTTTCATCGTCAGAGAGTCCAGGCATTACAACCTCGGGATTACCCTCTTCGTGTGGAATTCG
>JAJOZX010011042.1:77500-109869 GCA_023014485.1 Bathynomus jamesi
GATAAAAATCTAGAGGGGTTAGGTCCGGAGACCTGGGTGGCCAATTTTGTGCACCACCACGACTGATCCATCGACCAGGGAAGCGATCATCGAGATGCGTTCTCACTGCACGGCTAAAATGGGGAGGAGCTCCGTCTTGTTGGAAGTACATACGCAATCGTGTTGCCAAAGGTACATCTTCTAACAGCGGCGGCAGTTCGTCTTGTAGAAATCTTAGATAAATGTCACCTGTAAGACCACCTTCGAAGATAAACGGACGAATCAGTTGACCGTAGAGAATACCACACCACACATTGACACTGAACCGATGTTGAAAATTGTATCGATAAAATTGTCTACCGGCATTGAGCCAATTACAAAATTCCAGCCGTTGGGCACGATTCCCAGTTTGGAGGTGCTGAATGCGCTGTACGTGGTATGGGTACATGCCTTCTTCGTGTAACGTTCTACATACTCTCATTTGAGGAACTCCAAGACGTGTGGAAATCCTTCGCGTACTAGCATGAGGACTCTGCTGTACCATCTGAATAATGTTTTCTTGTTCAGCCACATCTTGTACCGGACGCTCATATAAAACAGTAACGCTAGGAAATGAACCGCTCTCTCGCAATCTCCGGAAAACGTTGCTAAATACTCGTCGATCCGGAATTCTTCGATTTGGAAAACGTCGCTGATATTCAGCGACAGCAGCGGTAGTATTTCCATCGCAAAATCCATAAATATACACCATATCGGCATATTTGGCATTTGAAAACGTAAGACATACTAAACACGCAAAACATCAACTGCACGCTGTGAAACACAACACACTACTGCGTAGTTAGTTCGGTTTGGTAAGTAACTGTCAATTCAGTTCAAGATCACGTATGCGCATGCTTGAAATTCAAACATACATAGCTATGAGCTCCCGAAATTATGACATTTCGTCGTGACTCACCCTGTATATGCAGATATTCAAAATGTTTTCAAGTTTGACAGTTTAGATGCAAGTAACTTTTTGATATTAGAGGTTAATGGAAAAAGTCAAGGACATAAGAAAATCAGTCTTGTAGACTGGATCTACAAAAATACTTTCAGTCAGAGTTGTAGATATTTGGAGTAACTTGCCATATGATGTGGTAAATAGTAGCTCCTTAGTTAGTTTTAAGAAAAATTTGGACGCTTTTATGAATGAAAAAGACGGTTTATAGATTGTAAATAATGTATATTCTTAGCTTAAGTTATGTAAGCTACCTTGGTAGCTCTATAAGTAGTTGTATGTTAATTAGCTGACTTGAGATTAACATTTTGTACAATTTTATTATAAAATATAGCTCATTACTTGGATATAACCTTGGTAGGCCTGATTGGCTTCGTTTTCCAAATGAAATGTAAATAATACTATTGACAAAATTAATTTGTACTGTACTTTTAAGGTTAAAATTAAATGTTTTTTATTTTTTCGATTAGGTGTTCTTGGGGAGGTTTTGCCATCAAAGCCTCAGGACTGGCAGGAGGGAAAGGAGTCTCTGTTGCTGATGACAAAACAAGTGCTAAGCTTCTCCTCCGATCGTTCAAATCTAGTCGGTCTTCGAAAATTCGAGGAGCCTCCGAAACAATCGTCATAGAAGAGAAGCTGATTGGCTATGAGCTTTCGGTGAGGTCTACGCGTTTGCGAATCCATTTATAATTTAAAATTAAATATTTAACATTGAAACTGCGCCATTCAGGAAATTCGCCATTCATTCTGGTATAAAAAAGTAGAAATATGTTTCAGATGAAGTCTTCAAAGTTTTTAAAATTATTATACAATTGACCCTCGCCGTTCGCGTTTTTTGTCCGCGGATTTGCTTCTTCGCGGTCAGATTATTGTGGCAACCCCTTGCAGATCGCAGCCCAAGCGCTTGACTATTCGCGGGTCGCAGCGAACAAAGTATCATAGTTCCCGCAGAAGAATACAGGCGTCATCTCACTAACTTTTTGATCATTGTATACAAGAGAAAATCAAGTAGTTGTGAGCCTAGTGAGAAAAGGCAAAGAAAAGTCATGTCCCTCACTGACAAAGTGGAAGTATTGGATAAATTAGCGAAAGGTGAAAGTTCTGCTTCTGTTGGCCGCCATTACGGCATCAATGAGTCGACCGTCATCTCTTGACTCTTATGATCCTTAACCGGGATCATCATCACAATAACCACCTCAAAATCCTTCAACTTCATCATCTCATCACCATCAACTCGTCTTTATCGTCGTCAACATTGCATTCATCGTCATCTTTGCATCAAGTTTATTAACATTACATAGAAAACAAGAATGTGCATTCATCCATTTTAAAAATAATTTCAATAACAGTGCGGGAATGTATAAACTTTTGTTAATCATGGGCTGAGCTGTTTATTTTTCTGCCCCGTTATACATATGTATATATTTTCGTCATCTCGCCTTCTTCCTTCATTCCCTGACGAGGTGTACTTCTGAATACACGAAAGGCCTTGGAATCATTTTTCTTTTTCCTTGTGGGTTTGCATCATATATATATATATATATATATATATATATATATATATATATACTGTATATACCTGCCTGTGGCCACCTTCTTGTGGTGGGTGGGCTCCCGTGTTGACCCATTGTGCTACGTCGGCGGGGGCTTAGCCCCAATATGGGTCACCCATGCCGGACAGGCTACTGGGGAGACCGGGCTAAGAGCCACTAAAGTCTTTGGCTCCCAGTACGGGTCTCCAGTGTTGTCCTCCGGAGGTGACGCCCTTAGGCGTCACTATGTTGGATGGTTGGGTGTCCGGGCCGGTGGGATTTGGGGGCTGGGGCTTTTGCGCCGTTTGGGGGCAAACTTTCGCATCACAGGGCCCTGTTTTTAAACATACGGTGTTCCCCCTGGGACGAGGTACCCCTACCCCTGCGGTTTACGCTCAGCCTCCCTTTCTCACTGGTAGGCAGTTTCTCACGTCCCCTGGGTCCGTGTTCTACAACATTAATAACATAGGGAAACTATTACTTCTTGTCCTAGAACTCTGGTGGTGGCCAACCAGGCCCTCGAGTCCTCTACCACTGGCAGACCACGTCTTGAGGAGGTCGCCCCCTCGTCCAGCAGCGGAACACTTGCACTCTCTTCTTCCGTTACCGACCCCAGCCTGTACCTTGAACATGCCTTTGGACACACACCCTCTGGAGCAGGGGTCTCGCCCCAGCCCACCTCAGCCGCCTATGGGCAAGTCAAGTTCCACCCAAGACTTGCCTCTAAACCCTGGCTTCTTGCTCTCCCATGCCCCCCCCTCACCTGCCGCCTCCCCACAGAGAGCCCCGCGGCGGACGGGGATGTCGGTATTCACGTTCATCTTATCGACCGTTGGATATCCCAGTCCACTTCGATTCTACAGCCTCCGTATCCCTTCCAAGCATCCTCAAATTCCTAATGATCCGGACTACCTCTGGGTCCCTTCCGACCAACTCTGAACGGATGTTTCAGGCGATCCGAGCCCGCAGCAACTCCAGCCGCAGAGACGAAAGCCCTGCTCTCCCTCACTGAAGTCCTTGGATGCTGGGTGTCCGTCTTTCCACACCCTCGCCTGAACCAGAGTCAGGGCACTATTTACGCCACCCGCCTATTACACTGGTCTACAAATTTTGAAAAAGTTTGTGCTTCGGAGATAAAATGTGTTTCCTATTATGGATTTTCGGGTGCTGAAAACGAATATGACCATAAAAACAGTCGATTGGCTACAGTTTCCAAGAAAATTTAAGTTACACATTTTGCGTATATGTGTACCATATATTAGTAACATACCTGTATAATGCAGTCACTTATATTGATTCAACCCGTCGCTTCTTTGCTTGTCTCTTGTATTCAACTTCTGGAGCATCTCTTGTTATTGTCCAGCAGTAGTCTGCTAACAATGATAGACTCCATTTCCTATGGTAGCGTTTCTCCATCGCTGAGATATCCTGGTGGAAACGTTCACCATGTTCATCGCTGACTGTTCCGCAGTTGGCCGGAAAAAATTCCAGGTGCGAATGGAGGAAATGTATCTTTAAAAAATATTGCAGCCCATTTTTTGATAGGACAACAGCAGGTTTTCAACCAGCTCCCTGTAATTGTCAGCTTTGGTATTTCCGAGAAAATTGGTTGCTACTAACCGGAAAGCATTCCACGCTGTCTTCTCACCACCTAGGATACGGTCGAACTCCTCATCTCTAAGAAGCTCGCGGATCTGTGAACCAACAAATACACCCTCCTTGATTTTTGCTTCACTGAGCTTTGGGAATTTACCACCGAGGTACTTAAAAGCTGCCCCCGTTTTATCCATAGTCTTAACAAAATTTTTCATGACACCCAGTTTGATGTGTAAGGGTGGTAACAAAATCTTGCTCGATTCTACAAGTGTAGGATACTGAACATTTTTTGTTCCAGGTTCCAATGAGTGTCGGAGTGGCCAATCCTTCTTGATGTAATGAGAAGTCCTAGCCCGACTATCCCATTCACACAGAAAACAACAATACTTAGTGTAGCCCGGCTGCAGTCTAAGCACGATAGCAACAACTTTCAAGTCACCACAAACCTGCCACTGATGTTTGTCATAGTTTATGCAGTTCAAAAGTTGCTTCATGTTGTCATATGTTTCCTTCATGTGGACTGCATGACCAACTGGAATTGATGGCAATACGTTGCCAACATGCAACAAAACAGCTTTTAGACTCAACTTCGATGAATCAGTGAACAGTCTCCACTCATCAGGATTGTGAATAATGTTGAGAGCTGCCATCAGACCATCGATGTCGTTGCAAGCTACAAGGTCACCTTCCATGATGAAGAATGGGACAATCTTTTTGACGGTCACGAAACTTACACACACTAACATTTTCAGCGAGGAGATTCCACTGCTGCAATCTGGAGCCCAACAGCTCTGCCTTACTCTTTGGCAGTTCTAAATCTCTGATAAGGTCGTTTAATTCATTCTGAGTTATCATGTGCGGTTTAGAAGATGTCAAGTTATAAACAAACTCAGGGTCTTGTGAAGTTGAAGGCTCACAAGTTTCGCAGGTTCCTTCATTCTCTTCATCCTCTGACTCCAGGGAGAATGAGTGTGGGGGCTCAGGAACGGGTAGTCCTTCGCCGTGAGGTACCGGACGTATAGCAGAGGGTATATTCGGATATTGTAAAATCCACTTTTTCTTCTTGCAAATACCTTTCTTGACTGGAGGCACCATGCAGAAGTAACAATTGCTGACATTACCTGTTGGTTCCCTCCACACCATTGGCACTGCAAAAGGCATAAATTTCCGTTTCCGATTCAACCACTGGCGAAGGTTTGTTGCACAAGTATTGCAGCATATGTGTGGGGCCCAGCTCTTGTCCTGATCTCCAATCTTACAGCCAAAATAAAGGTGATAGACTTTCCTAATCACGGCGGTTATAGCACGCTTTTGTGATGCAAAAGTCAATTCTCCACAAACATAACAGAAGTTATCTACACTGTTCACGCAATTACGAGGCATCTTTGTTCAAATTAGGCTGAAAAAAATTCAGTTTCAAAAGCAAACACTAAAAAGAGTGACACGGGTGCACTGTATGACTTGCTGTGGCGTAATATGTAGACGCCTGTGACACATCGACGCCTTGACTCTACTGCGCATGCCCGTAGTTATATATTTTTTTTATTTTAATAAATTTATGTAATTACATTGCATTTTAATATTTTTAAATTAGGTAAGGTTAATATATGAAAATAAAAACCCACTCTAATAGAGAGTTTATTTCCACAACAGTTTCGACGCCCACTGGCATCCTCCTCGGGCGGATACAGAAACACGAATAAACCAAAACAAGAGAAAAACAGTCCAGGGACCGACCGTTAAGAAATTCGCACCTAGGTTAGATCCCATTCTCCCGACACCGGAAGGGCATTTTCATTAAGTACATTCGCACAAATTTAAAACTATCTTCCTGTTCTAAACATACAGATTCTATTATTTTGACATAATTACTGCATTTATTATTGCATTTACATTTTTTAACATTTATTATTATTACCTTTACCCTAATTATTAAATTTATAATATTACCTTTATTATTACATCTGTTGCATTTATATTTATTTCCACATTTATTACTTCCATTATTACATTTACTAAAAGCGAGTAAGGAAACAATCCAGACCTTTAAGAAATTCACACTTAGGTTCGAACACGTTCCCACGACTCCGTAAGGGATTTTTTGACCAAGAATCTCATTAAAGGGTCTAACTTATAAGTACCTTCGCACAAATTAAAATTATCTACGGTCGGTCCCTGGACTGTTTTTCCCTCTTGTTTTGGTTCATTCGTGTTTCTGTATCCACCCGAGGAGGATGCCAGTGGGCGTCGAAACTGTTGTGGAAATAAACTCTCTCTATTAGAGTGGGTTTTTATTTTCATATTTTGACCTTCATGTAGAAAAAAGTGGTTTTTTGCATTTATTAGGTAAGGTTAAGTTAGGTTAGTATTCCATTTATATTAATATCAAAAACATTATGGGAAGCAATATGTTAAAATGATCCAATCTATTTTTTAATAAATAATTTACAAATACATAATGTAATAAATAAATTTAAAATTAAATTTTATTGTATATATACAGTATGTATATATATTGACATTAATTTTTTTAAATAAAAAAATATAACTACGCGCATGCTCGGTAGAGTCAATGCGTCGGTGTGTCACAGGCATCTACATATTACGCGACAGATGCAGTCCAGTTAGTAGTGTGCAGGGTTGCCTGATATCTTTATAAATAGAGCCAATTGGCAATTTTAGGCATCATTTTCGTATTCAGTGACCCAAAATTAGTAAAGATTGACTACTTTTATTTCCGAAGCATTTTGGCTGTAGACCAGTGTTATCGATGACAGTGAACGAGCTCCTGGAGGACCTCGCACCCCAGGGTGTCACTAAGATCCATCGCTTCACATCCCGACAGGGAGGCACCCTCTCCCCCACCTACTTCTTACCTTCAATACCTTAGTCCCTCCCGACCGTATTGTATGGGGTATGGGAGACCGCACGTCATGCGAGTTCACTGTCCGCCCATACATCTCAGACCCAACCCGTTGTTTTAAATGCAACAAGTTCGGACACGTCAGCTCAGTTTGCCGACAACCGCACCAACTGTGTGTTCGTTGCGGACAAATCGCTCACCCAAACAAGTGCCCCAACACACCCAAATGCTCCAATTGCAAAGGCGCACACGGCACATACCTCTTCATCCCGCGAATGCCTTTTCTTCAAGTTCGATGAGAAGGACCGAGGCCTGCAGGTAGCGAACTTTCTTAGCCTCCGAGAGGCGCGAGACAGGGTGCGGAGTCGGGAGGTGAGGCTGGGGGTATCTTACGCCGCTGCTCTCGGCTCTGTCCACTCGGCACGCCGCCCTGGTCTGCCGCTCAAACCCCCTTCGACCACTGCTTCCCATCCCTCCCAAAGGGAGTCCTCGCTGAACCCAACGACCTCCTGTCCCCCCACTATCCCTCCTCTTCACGTACCTCACCTGCTAAAGATTCCCTATGAATCTGAGACCAGAAGACCCAGGCACCGTCCACCTCGAACACTGCCCTCCCAGCACTCTGCACACACCCGAACCTAACGCCCGGGGTAAGACGACGAGGCGGAGACGCCGGAGCGAGTCGCCATACTCTTCGGCCTTTCAACAGGCCGCTCCTCTTCCCCCAGATCTAAGAAGACTGATCGGACCCTTACACCCCCTAGTTCGTCTACGAGGACCATATCACCCCACCGCAAAAGTCCCTCCAATCTACCCACACAGACTCTGACAATAGTAGCCGAGTTACATGACCCGCCTCCCACGACGAGATCCAATCTTGACAGTATCCTCTCTCCCTAGGATCCAGTGGATGCGGTTCTGGCGCAACTACATGGTGTGGCCAAAGGGAGCTCGGTCGCGCCTATGCATTTTATGGATCTGCTCTTGCCTCCTGGTGCCATCTTTTGCACCCCTCCACGAAAACACACTGGTTCATCTCCTTCTACCCCCACAGTACCTGCCCCCCCTAACACCCCTGGCCCTCTCCTTGTCAGCCACTATGAGCGCGTCCTCCCTCCCACTTGCCCGATCTTTCTGGTACTCCCTATCACCACCCACTCTCTGCCGTGAGGCCCCAGACGGGCGGGTAGTTGCCACTATAGAAAATAAAGCCCGAATACAGAAGCCCACCAAGAAACCCCTCTCAGCCCACGACGTTCCCTTAGCTGCCGTGATCCACCTCTCCGGTCTCGCTCGGCCGACTCGACCCCCCGCAATCTCCGCTAACAATAGCTCCTCTTCACCGTCCCTAGACAGCACCTACAATCAGTTGTTCACCATGCGTGAACTACAGGCGGCACTGGCCTCACGACGATCCCCTTGCCCCGGCCCGGATGGTATCCCGTACAACATGATCAGGCACATCCACCCTACCTTACAAATTTTCCTACTAGACCTGTACAACCCCATATGAATAGAGGGCACCTTCCCCTCCCGATGGAGGAAGGCCCATGTAATCCCCATCCCCAAACCTGGTAAAGATTCCCTAGATTCCACAAACTACAGACCTATCGCCGTAACGTGTTGTGCCTGCAGAATCTTAGAAAAAATGGTCGCTACGCGTCTATCCTTCCTCCTCTAAAATACGCATTGCACATGGTCACCTTATGTCTAAATCGCCAGCCTTGCTCTGCCCTACCTGCCATACCCCTATCACCGTCGTACACCTCCTGGTCGAATGCCCAAACTTGTCCGCTCTTCGTCGCAGGTGTTTCCCTCTCTTGTCCAGTATTTCCATACCCAAGCGTCTACAATCCATACTCTAGAAGTGTATTTAGGTGACACGTGAGGAATAACTTCTAATGAGAACACGTTAATGTAGCTGGGTTTTTTTTTAACATTTAATGAAAATATAATTCGATTAAAAACTGTTTTTGGTTAATATTTGTTTTAGCACATGACCTGGACTTTGGGATGACAATAGGTTTTTCTTATGTAGAATTTAAATCTGAAGCAATTTTCTTCTATGGTATTGTGCAAATTGATATTAACGGAGATATAATCAATTTTTCGATCGATTAAAATCGATTGAAATCGTATGGTTTGTCAACCGTGACGTGTGAGAGTTTCTTTGCGCATGCGTAGATGCATTTTCCGGGAAGAAAACGACGTTGAGCTCCAAATTCATTATGGCCGTTGTGTGTACCGGTTGTGACCTCTCCTATTACAAGTCATTAATTAAGCAGTCTAAGGTCTGGGTAACATGGTTTTTTGCATGAAAATTGGTTTTTCTGGTGTATTTCACTGTTATTTGTGCATTTCTGACCTTCAAATATCCCCACATGGGGGTCCGGAGGGCGAACTCCCCGGCTAGGAGCACGACGTTAGGCCTAGGTTAGGTTAAGGTGGGGTTAGGTTGGGTTTTTTAGGTTTGGTAGTGCCTCTCCGGCAAGGGCACGCCCTCTTTTACCCCACAATTTCCCTCTACTTCAAAGCCCTGCCCACTTCCTAGGACTTCAAAATCGTAGGATGGGGCAGGTATCATATCTTCACAACCGCTCATTTGCACAAGAAATGAAGGTCAGATTCGCACAAAACAGTCATGTGCTAAAACGAATATTTACCCTATTCTTAATTTCCTGTTTCAGGCTCTTGCATTTACCGACGGTTCGAACATAAATGTGATGCCTCCCGTTCAAGACCACAAACGAAGGTTTGGAGGGGAAAAAGGACCTAATACAGGAGGAATGGGGGCTTATTGTCCGTGTCCATTGGCCTCTCAAGAAGATTTGGAATTCATTAAGGAATATATACTACAGAAAACCGTAGACGAGATGAGAAACGAAGGGTATCCTTTTGTTGGTAAGAAGTTAAACTTTAATTTTTAATAAAAAGTAGTCACTGAAGATGGCATTCATTAATGAAATTCCCATTGCCTTTCTCAGTGTTGAGGCACAAATTATTTCACAAATAAACAGTCGCTGCACGTTGTACCTTTTAAATTTGTCTTACCTATAGAGAACTGAAGAGCAACAAACTCGTCGATCATCTCCTTAAAAATTTTATTAGAATTAGTTTCATGCTGTTTAATTGCCTGTCTGATCTTCACTTCACCTAAATACTTTTATCCCTCTTAGAACATTCTCGTATTCTATATTCCATTAATTATTTGTATTTGCGTGTGTTTTACATGCTCCCACTTAACTGTACAAACATAAGGCAACTGTTTTCAGTCCCCCTCTTTTTGCCCCAATGTTGCCTCACTCTCTTTACTATCACTATTATAACGGACGCTGCTCTTAACTCTCTAACTGCATGCCTCCCCCTTTAAGGAGAGGGCGCAGTACCAGACTTTCGAGACATTCTCACTCCTTTTATGTCCAACTCTCTAATGCAAGGGTTAATCGGTATTCTGTCTTTCATCTACTCAACCGAACAATTTTGGAACACACTTCTTCAATCCATCTTTTCCTCTGTTTATGACCTCCAATCATTGAAAAGCAATGTCTCCAGGTATCTCGAAAACCTTGCTTTGATTTTTGTTCCCTTATTCGTCCATGGGGAAGGGGAGTAGACGTGTTTTGCGGGCGTTCGCCCTTGGTCACTCCCTCATTCACTAAAAAAACTGCGTTAGTCGAGTTTACATTTTTACATTCTGTACTTGGTACATTGCTTCAATATGGTAGTACTTACCGGAGATAAGACACAATTCGATATTCAGTCCTACATTACTCGGTGAATCTAAAATTTAATTAAGACTCTTGAGATGAACCTTTGTTTCTGATTAATTCTCATTGGATATTTGAATAAGAATACCTCGCTTAAAAAATGTCAAATGTTTTCAAACAGTCTTGGTAAACCATTTTCAAAGTTGGATCTTGAAAAAAAATAAAACCCTTATAAAAGTAATTTTAGTTGCAAGAATGCGTGCAGTAAATGAGGGTAACAAACAATATGTAAATTTGAATTTTAGCTTTGGTTTTGGTACGGACATATTCTGATTAAATAAAATTAGAAAAGTTTTCGTGTATTAAAACTAAATAACATTTTAATATTTTAAGGCTATTAACGTGATTTACATCGGTAAACTCCTTACTACATATTTTTAGTTCACTCATATAATGCGGTCCCCAATGAGAAAATAGTGTTTAATGTCTATAATATAGTTTTTTAAGTTTTAAAATGTTCTGACATTTAATCCTCTTAACCACTGCAACTGTTTTGTACACAAAACGTATTTTGAATAAGATTATTTTTCACACACGCTAAGAGACACTTGCATTAATGTTTTAAAAACTTAAAAACTTATTTAGGTGTTCTCTTCGCTGGGATAATGATGACGGCAGATGGGCCAAGAGTCTTGGAGTTCAACTGCAGATTTGGGGATCCAGAAACACAAGCCTTGATGTTAATCCTAAACCGTGACTTATATTCTATTATGATGGTAAGATTGCATTAAGGAAGTTGTGATTTGGGCATGGTTGGTTCTGATTAATCAGTTAATCATTAATTAATCAAAAAATACTTTTAGGAAATTATAAAAAAAATATTAATTTTCCCCCATAATTTCAGCATCATTTTGCTATAAATTTTGTAATGAATGTGGCATTCGAATTTGGCACCTTTTTGCATGTATAAACTGGCTAATCTGCTGATGTCTGGTTTCTTGAACTAAAGCAAACTAAATGGATGAGCAAAATGTTTTTCTTCGGTTTTATTTCGTGCAACAGAAACGATAAAGCTCTTTCTTACCCTTTTCAGATGATTAATTAGGTAACCATTCTCTAGTTGTGATGTATGTACAATTGCAGAGAAAAGTTTGTCGGCGTTTTTATATGGCTATGTATGATACGTACATACAGTATATATCGAACGTTCATCGAAGATTTGGATGCTGATTGGTGAGAGATTTAAAGTCATATGATTGTGTAAAAATAATACGCTTTTTCACTAAGCCAAACCCCAGGCGACACCCCGAAACCACTAATGAGAGTGGGGAAGAAGGGTCAAGAGCAATGAGAAGGGTTAGACTGAAATAGCCTTAGGGGAAAGATGCGAAAGAGTAAAAGTCGGGGAAGGGGGAGGGTAGTAAAAATAGGATTGATAAGTGCAAACAAAAAGTTTGATAAGGGTCAAGAGCGATAAGATAAGGGTAAGAAGGCAATAAAAATAAATAATATTTATGCAGGAATGAGGGGCTAATGGAGAGCGTCCACAAAAATGCCGTCCCCCATGGAAGCAGAGAGACGGTCAAGGTCCTTAAAAACATATATATATATAATATATTATATATATATATATATATATATATATATATATATATATATATAATATATATTATTATTTTTATATTTATTTTTATATTTTTATATTTTTATATTTTTATATTTTTATATTTTATATTTTTATATATTTTTATATTTTTTTATTTTTTTATTTTTTTATTTTTTTATTTTTTTATTTTTTTATTTTTTATTTATTTATTTTTATTTTTATTTTTTATTTATATTTATATTTATATTTATATTATTTTATTTATATTTATATTTATTTATATTAAGCCCCCTGACTATTGCTGGTTTGGGTGATCTTATATTTGTTGCGGTAAATGCAATCAAAGTTTTTATATATATATATATATATATATAAAACTTTGATTGCATTTACCGCAACAATATAAGATCACCCAACCAGCAATAGTCAGGGGGCTTAATCCAAAAAATCACCCCGATTGTTCCCTTTGTTCCAAAAGTACCATTTTTTTACCAGGGGTAGATATGACCATAAGCATTCATTTTCTTGCGGGAGCCAACATGGGCTCTCCCTGTGGCGGCCATTATGGACGAATCCAAGATGGCCGCCATCTGGTCTGACATTGGGCGATAAAATAACAACCAATCATAGTAGAACAGCAAATAATGACACTTTTTGTATGTTTTTGAGTATAGAGAATCCAGTTCTGATATTTGTTTTTTAATTCAAGATATACGTCAGGTCGTATATATCCACATTTGATATTATTTTATAAGAAATGTACATTTATGTAAAATTGAATCATGATACATAATTATTGCACTTAGATTTGTGGTTGTAACAGCTATATTAACTTTTACATTGGATTTCTACTGACATTTTGTCCACTATTAATCTATTTTTTATTATTTTTGCAGGTGTTGGCATACCTGTATTCCTCTGAAGCAAGTCTATGCGGTGGTGGTCTTCTTCACATTCTAGTCTCTTCAGGCCTGCAGATATGAAGATCTCGTTAGTGTGTAGTTAGTAGTGTGTAGTAGAACATTAATACCTCAACATGTCTACTAACATAACTGGAATTAATTGGACACTGTGTTGCCTATGTCAGTCCAGCAAAGACGAGGCATTACAACAGCCAAAAGAACAGGGATATTCATCTCTTGAAAGAGATCTGAATGATTTTGTGCAGCTCAATGCTGTTCCATCTGGTATCAAGGTTAGTGAGCTCGATGATGGCTCAGGAATTGCAGCAACCCTCCAATCACATGCTGCAGTGTATCATAAAAGTTGTAGGAGTGCATGCAACAGTTACAGGGTAAAGCGGGCACGAGGAAAAGTGGCCACGCAAGATGAATGTGCAGCTGGGATAAGTCCGAAGAAACTCAGATCAAGTTACGGATCACCTCCAGAAACATTATTCTGCATCATATGTCTGGGTGAGGATCAGCATGATCTTCATAGAGCCTTAAGTGACAACATTGATCAAAATCTGAAGAATTGGGCAAAAACAACTAACAACTGGCATTTATATGGGCGCTTGACTGCAGGTTCTGATGCACATGCAATGGATGCATGTTATCATGTACAATGCTATTGGCGGCTTCGTGATGGAGCTCGTGCAGTTGAACGTCGATCTTCAAGTGAACCCAAGCCTCCCCCATTTGATCCCATGGTCATAGCACAGTTAGTGGCATTTGTGGATGACTCTCAGTCTGAGGTCCACAAGTTGTCTGACTTACGGGAAATGTACAAGATAATGATGTCAGATCTAGGACATCCCTGTTCTGGTAGAGAACCTCATGCAACAAGATTCAAAGACCATCTGCTTGAGCATCTTCCTGAGTGGGCTTCCTATGCACAGGGGAGAGATGTATTCATTAGCCACAAGGCAAAAGTGGGTGCTGTGCTAGAACAAAGCTATCATTCCTCACAAATCAATCAAGATGAAGCTGTGTTATTGATACGTGCTGCTATGGCACTACGAAAGCGAATCCTTCAGAAACAAGAGCCATTTAATGGTTCATTCTCTCCACAATGCCTGACGTCCCCCATAGAAGAAACACTGTTAGGTTTCATCAATGTTGTCCTCCAGGGTCCTAAAGGTAATATCGATAAACATAGTAGAGAGCAATCCAACAGTGATGCTGAACTGGGCACAAGGGCGAAGATTGCGTGCACACTGTGCCAACTGCTGATATTCAACACAGTAAAATATGCATCTTCATCAGACAGCACCCAAATCCGTCACAATAGGGATCGTGAAACGCCATTCCCACTTTACCATGGTATTAAACTGCATGGAGATGCCAGATTCAAGCACCAGATAGAGAATGCCCATCACCTTGGGCTCTCTGTCTCATATGACCGTGTGATGGAAGTCAAAACACAGGTAGCTCGTGCTGTTTGCAAGAGACACACTGAAGACGGTATTGTTCTACCCACAAATACAAGACTTTCAGTTTTCACTACACATGATGTAGACAATCTGGACAGCAACAAAACGGGAAATTTGTCACGTGGTGATTTTCATGGAACATGCATTACTGTGACCAATCACCTATCCAAAGAGAACTTGGGAATTCGTCGACCAGCAATCACACTTGATCCATCTGATACATCAAAACCCAAGTTGCCGGATAGTTATGTAATTGTTCCTCCCATCGAACTCAACACCCGTGACATTCTTGTGCCCAGAATCAACGAAGGTCAAGTTCGGCCGAACCACAGCCTGGTCAACGGTGCCAAAGTAAAAGATGATGCATGGATAGCACATGTTGGAAGAGTGCTGGAAAAGGGTGAGCTTGAAAAACGTGATGTGGTTACGTGGTCAGGCTTCAACTCTCAGCTCATGGATGATGCATCAATAAAGCCAAAGGCAGAGACTGGTATACTCCCCTTATTTCCTGATAAGGCAGCTTCTGCATCAATGATGAAGCACACGATGGAGATTGTGAAAACTACGACTGAGTTCATAAACCCTGGTCAAACCCCTGTCCTTGGGGCTGATCAGCCTCTCTTTGCCATATGCAAACAGTTACAGTGGGAGTTTCCTGACACACTGGGTGAGGATAAGTTTGTGATGCAGTTGGGAGCTTTACATATCGAGGATAAGTGTCAGCTGATGATGGGCAAGGTGCTACGAGGTTCCGGATGGGACACAGCTCTAGCTCAAGCAGATGTCCTCTCCTCTGGACGTGCCCAGTCAGCTCTCGATGATCACCACATAAAGCGTACACGATATGCTCATCAAGTGTCACTTGTTTCCCTCTCTCATTTGAAGCAAAATGCATACTTGCAATACACATCCAATGTGCTGGGGCCTTGTGAGTCATATGAGATGTGGTGTGCAAGGAAATCTGCAAATGTTCACATGTTCAAATATTGGTCACTAGTGATTGAGCTTGAGCTATTGATGTGTCGATTTGTGCGCTCATTAAGAGAGGGTGACTTCCCTCTCTATGTCCAGGTGTGTGATGAACTATGTCCATGGTTCTTTGTGCTGGACCACACTAACTATGCCCGCTGGTTGCCGATTCATGTCAGAGATATGGTTGGTCTTGCTGAAAGCCATCCACAGGTGTACGCAGAGTACCTCAAAGGGAACTTTACAGTCCAAAAGTCTGCTCGTACATTCAGCCTCATCGCGAAAGATCAATCTCATGAGCAGATGAACAAAGTACTGCAGGGCTGTGGTGGAGCATCTGACCTCTATGACAAAACAGAAGCATTAGCATTGTACATGTTGGCAGGTCCTGAATGTGTCAGAATGATAGAAGAGTTTGAGAATGCTCAGAAACTTACAGAAGGACCAACTGGCCACCACGAAACAGCACCTGGGCTACAGTCTAGGTTTTTGAAGGATGTCAAGTCATTCACAAAGGTGGTGTCTGAACTGGGCAACCCCTTCCTGGCCACAAATCAGGAGCTTGTAGCCCTTGACACACACGATGTTATGGAGAATGAAGTAGCAGCATCACTGTCACAGATACAGGAAGTTGGCCAAGCCCTTCATGAGGAGTATGTAAAGACTAGGCTGGACAAAGGGACAGTTCCTATATCAAACACTATAAAGAAAAACAATGTGTACACATTCAGCAATCGGCCAGACCCACGCAAGAAGAGTAGCAAAGTGGGGGTACAGAAGCAAAACACAGTGCTCATTACTCAGCTATTCCTGTCTCTACAATCACGTCCAGATGCGGATATGACAGAATTTTTCACATACGAGAATCAGCGAGAGCCCCCTTCACTCTCAGACCGAGGTTCACTCAGAGCTGGAAATAAATCAGACATTCTTGCATGTGTCAATGCACCAACTGGATCTGCCAATCCTGCTAAACAAGTGACAGTTCAGTTGTATGACATGGCCGCCATCGTCCACATTGTGCGTCCAAGTAGAGCATCAACATTTGCTGAATATGTATCTCTACACATCATACCTTTCATTAAAGCACAGATGACTGACACAGTTGAGCGCGTCGATGCCGTGTGGGATACCTATCCTGAAGACAGTCTGAAATCACTTGCACAGCAGCGGCGTGGTTCAGGAGCACGTACTCGACTTGATCCAGATAGTGATGGTACCACACCCATTCCCAAACGAGACTGGCAGTCATATTTGAAAAATGTGGAAAACAAGAAGGAACTGTTCGTCTTTATCAGTAAACAGCTGATCAAGATTGACATGGGTGGAAAACTCCTCCTCAGCACTGAATTAGAAACTGTGCTCTCCAATAAAGCATTTGATATATCAGGGCTCCAACCATGCAACCACACAGAGGCAGATACGCGGATCATTCTGCATCTTGCTCACGCATCATCTCAGGGTCACAAGAAAGCATTCATCCGCACTGTTGACAGTGACATAGTCGTTCTTGCCATTGCTTTCTTTCAACAGCTTGACCTAACAGAACTCTGGATTGGTTTTGGTAGTGGCAAATATTACCGAGACATCCCAGTGCACAGCATTCAATCACAGCTTGGTCCATCAAAGTCGCTGGCTCTACCTCTGTTCCATGCACTAACAGGCTGCGACACTACGTCTCAGTTTCTTGGATGTGGGAAGAAGACAGCATGGACTGCATGGAATAATACACCAAACTTAACTGAAACCATGATCAAATTGACTGAAGACCCCGAGTCCTTCAGTCTAGTATCTCCTGAAATGACACACATTGAGAGGTTTGTTGTGCTCATGTACAGTAAAACATGTGGACAAGCATCTGTAAACGTAGCCAGGCACCATCTGTTTTCTAGTGGCAGTCGATCATTGGACAGCATACCACCTACCCAAGCTGCCCTCTTCCAGCATATCAAGAGGTCATTGTTGCAGGCAAGTTTTGTGTGGAAGCAGTCAACCACATGCCATCAGACACTCCCTGCTTTTGATAAATGGGGATGGGAATATGACAAGCGCAGCAACCAATGGCTCCCTTTCTGGACAACTCTCGCTGATGCCAGTAAGGCATGTGCTCTTCTCCTTCATTGCGGATGCACTAAAGCCTGCAGAGGGAATTGCAAATGCAGTAGTGCTGGAATTCGATGTACGACACTCTGCAAGTGTGAGGGTGGCTGCCTGAACAATGACGACTATTAATCAGTGAACAGCCATCTATTGGATAGACATTATCATGAGATGCAGTACTGTGAGTAAAAGGAATAAAGAAGATTGTACTTGCGTATATACTAAAGTTTAATAGCAAAAGATGTTGATGCTGACTCTTATTTTTTATCAAGTTAACTATGTAACCTGTACTAGTATTGGTACTCAAGTGGATGTCATTTTGGACAGCGGCCATTTTGATTTGGCCAATATGGCCGCCACAGTGGGAGCCCAGCTTGGCTCACGAAAACATTCAAATTAGTATGGTCATAGCTACCTGTGGTCCAAAAATGGCACTTTTGGAATGATTTGAACAATTATATGATTAAGCCCCCTGACTACAAGGAAAAAACTAAAACTGTGTTTAAAAAAGCTAATTAATTTAGGCTGGTCACAACCAGCCCTTTTCAAAGCCAAAAACTAGTTAAAATGCCCAACAAGGTTAGAAACTTCCGTTCTGCGGAAGAGCTGAAGTTTAAATGACTGTGTTAAGGCATAATCACGAACAAAGAGATGGTGGCTGTCATATGTCTGGCAGTTGGAAAAGGCAAAAAATTTGCCCAGATTTCAAACATTCAAGGTAAGAAATCTTTAAGTAAAAATCAATTCTGTACATCAGGCAGCCGGTCATGACGCGAAATTTCCCTAAAATACTTTAAAATGTTAAAAATAAAGCTATCCATACTATAGGACAGCTTAATATTTGAAATGGTGTGTTCTCCTAAAATATAAAATGCCTCGTGTGTATCTCTCTGTTCATGGTCCCTGACCTTCAAAATAGGTTTAGAATCCTAAAAGTTAAAAATATGATGGTGTAAGACGCCATTCTATAGACTTTAGGAACAACCATTATAAAAATTAGGAGTAATATATATTTGATATATGTATATATTTGATATATGTATATATTTGATATATGTATATATTTGATATATGTATATATTTGATATATGTATATATTTGATATATGTATATATTTGATATATGTATATATTTGATATATGTATATATTTGATATATGTATATATTTGATATAGGTATATATTTGATATAGGTATATATTTGATATAGGTATATATTTGATATAGGTATATATTTGATATAGGTATATATTTGATATAGGTATAATATGGACTTTAACGGTCACCAAAAATAAAAACAAAAATTTTCATCTCAACAAATATATAATAAAATAATATGCAAGTGAAATGAGGGGATGATGAGGGAAAAATAAAAAATTGGGCGTGGCCTAATTATACACATGTATATAAGAGTATATGATGATGATTAATATGTCAGCGTGAGGTGGCATGACAAACATGAGGAGGAGAGGCAGACATGGGCAGTAATGTATTTGAAAATACTTAAATACATATTTAAATACATGTATTTATAAATAGTTTTTGGAGATTATATTTAATTACGTATTAAAATACTTTCGAAAAGTATTTAGTATTTGTAAATACCTGTTTTTAAATACATTTTTAAAATACTTTTTTTAAAATACTTTTTTGTGAACTATTCAATTTTGCGAGGATGTACAGTACTAACCACCCAGTATTTAACTGATACCACAGAACACAGAAACATTTTTCAAGGTGCTTGTGCTTCCAGAAAGATCCAGGCTCAGCATGCTGGAACTTTCTGGAAGCACCTTGAAAACTGGAACTTACAGCTAGCTCTAGTGGCGATTGTCACAGACTCACAGCTGCAGTGCGGCAGCCGGCAGTCTATCCTAAGGCATCGTCATATGTGGTTGTGTAAAGGTCAGCGCTAACTGTGCAATTAGCCTTAGCCTATTGATCATATTAGACGAGGACAACATTTGTAACATGGCTGCAGCAAGTGGAAGTGGTGGAAAAGGTGGTGGTAAAATAGAAGTTGTTGTTGGTGGAAGTGAAAATAAAAATAGCGAATCACACCTGCACCCACTTTTTGTATTTAAATACATTTTAGGAGTAATGTAATTAGTATTTAAATACTTTCTGAAAACCTGAATTTTATTTAGTATTTAATTACTTTTACTTTCAAGTAATGTGTTTATTTAAATACATCTAAAGTATTTACTGCCCATGTCTGAGTAGAGATGACGACGTTGCAAAGGCAATACCTCCGAAAGATCATCATCAGCGTGGTTCACGCCAAAGACCTCTGAATGGATGATGATAAGAGTGAAGGTGGGGTGGGGAAGAGAAAGTCATAACTGTATAAACAATAGTATTAATGACAGGCAGACAGACAGACAGACTCAAAAGGCCTTGCGGCGCATATCGAGGAGGTACCAATGGCAACGAGTGCCAGGGAAAATTTTCCACACCATCAAATAGTGTGCAAGATTTGGTTTAACCTTTTCTTGAAGTGATCTACAGAGGAACTGTTCACAACTTTTGTAGATAACCTGTTGCACGTGTCACAGATCTTACACGTAAAGTAATTCCCACACACACTAGTCCTAAACCGTTTCAAATCAAACTTCCAACCATTGTTGCGAGTTGGGTTATCATTTAAACTAAACATACTTCTAAAATCGACATCGTTGAACCCGCGTAAGAGCTTGAAAACCTCCTCGATGAGTTGACCGCGCAGCCTCCGAGTTTTCAGCGAAAAAAAGTTCAGGGCGCATAAGCGTCGATTGTAGCCCATATGCCTAACGGAAGGGATTAACTTTGTGGCCCTCGCCTGCACTCGTTCCAGCCTCTCAATATCTTTCCTGAGGGTGGGCGACCAGAACTGCACAGCATATTCCAGGTGCGGCCGAACCAGGGAATTGTACAGAGAGAGCACAATCTCCTTGTTCCGAAACTGAAATTGCCTCCTGATATAACCCAACAGCTTCTGGGCTTTCTTTTCCACCTCTACGCACTGTTTGGTAAACTTAAAATCGCCACTAATTAGCACACCCAAGTCCTTTTCCAAATCAGTCGCCTCGATATTACTTCCCAACATTGAGTAGTCCGACTTGGGTTTGGCATAGCCAATGTGCATCACTTTGCATTTACCCAAGTTAAACGGCATTTGCCATTTTTCGGACCACTCTCCAATCCTACCTAGGTCCGCACGCAGTTCCTCGATCGCTTCGGGCGTCCCAACATTGGCCCCAATTTTGGTGTCATCAGCGAATTTGGCGATCCGACTGACGATGCCACCGTCGATATCATTTATGTAAATGATAAACAACAGTGGCCCCAAAACGGAACCCTGAGGAACCCCACTATTGACCGAGGCCCAACCCGAACTAACCCCTTTAATTACAACCCTGGAGAGAAAGGGGAGAGGGAGCTGTTTTTAAACTAGTTCAATTTTCTTTCAACTATTCTAGCAGCAGTAGAACAGTGTAAGGTTCTCTTCCCACCCTCCGCTACCTCCCTGCCAGAGGCAGGTACGGAAAAAGGTTGAAGGAAATACCTTGACCCTGGAAAAGTAGCCAAGTAAATTTTACAGGAAAGTGGAGAATATACAAGAGAGCTCTATAATTAGGCATGCGCACATAGAAACTGCGCAGACGAACTCCTGCAGAGTTGCGTTATGTTTTAGTCTTAAACCATGAGAATATTCAGTACTTTGTTCAGCCTATTTTTAAGCATATTTACACTTAGCCCGACGTCTATGTCGTTAATATAGATGATAAAAAGATCGTCCTTGCCTTGCAATTCCAAGAACAACTTCAGCTCTCCCAGAAGTTCAAACACTCGATTCACGACACTCCCCTTGGAGGGCCAGCGCACCTGTGTGTAAAAGACGAGGGCTTCATGCTGCGAATCCATGTCCTTGCAAAGCTCCTTGGAAAGGCGAGAGTTGAGAGGACACCCTGAAAATCTTGTCGTGGACCCCAGGTTGGGAACCACTGCCCTACTTGCATCGTATAGAGTATGCATATTGTGGAAAAATTCTAGCAGGTTTGTCAGAAAAGATGTGTGTCGCCTAAATCCCATGTTGAGAATAAAAAATTAGATTGTTAGATTCAAGGTGATACACGATACGTTCTGTAGTGATTGATTCTAACAGTTTGCCGACAATTGATGTTAAAACTGATCGGGCTGTAATTACAAGGATTTTCCCTATCACCCTTTTTAAAGATTGGTGTTACATTTGCTACCTTCCAGTCGGTTGGAACTTTCCTTAACTGTATTGATTGTTTCAATATGGTTACTAAATCGTCAACAACATTGTGGCTAACCTCTCTTAATACCCTTGGCAGAAATAAGTCGGGACTAGGTGATTTATATTTATTCTTCTTGTCAATTAGTTTCTGTACCTCATCTCCTGTAAAACTTATGGTGTCTATGGGATGGTCACCACTCACCAGTCACCATCATACGTAATGCGAGGATTTGGTACTTCAGTTGAGTCTTCCTTTGTGAAGACTGTAACGAAGAACTGAATTTCAGTACGCCATTTCTATCTGGTCAATATTCGATTTTACTCCCAGTCACAAGCAGTTGAACAAGTACTATATATTGAATTGCCATTAAAAACTGACTAAATATATATATATAATATATATATTATGTTGTGCGAATTTGTTCAAATGTTTTTTTTTTAATATAATATATTTCCTGTTTTGACTATAATGTACTTTTCATAAATTATTTTTCTTGATTGGGCTATTTTTTCGCTACTCTGCAACTTAATTAGTTTGTTTTCTGTTCTGGCTATTCTTTTTTTAATTGGATTCAGTTTGGTGGTGTTTGTGATAGAATTATGACGTGCCGTTCGTGTGATTTCGACTTTGAGAATTTGATTCATCATGTGCCCTAGATGAAGACAAAGCATTGGATGTTTTTATCAATTACGGCGTTATTCTCTCATCCTTAACTTGCCCGAAATGTGACAGTGAGTGCCTAATACGAAAAGATCAGAATATATTTAGGTGAAAATTTTAGGGTTGCCAGATTTTTCAAATGCCCATGCGGGACAAAAAAATTTCTGAGGTTTTTTTTAAGACCAAATTTTTTTTCGAATTGAAACGATTTCGTCAACGGTTACAGCAAACAAAATTAGAAAATTTTTATTACAATAATATTTAACAATTAAGCATCATGAATAAATTGAAATTATTATACAATATTGAAATTCTAAATCAGTTCATCCCTAAAACATTTGCTTAAAAAATATTTTTTGCGGGACATTTTGAACGCGGGATTTTGACGCGGGATTTTTGGATCAAATGCGAGACTGTCCCGTAAAATACGGGACGACTGGCAACCCTAGGTGAAATAACCAATATTAACCTGTTAGGTTAATTGGATGCCGGTTAGGTTAATTGGATGCCCGGTTAGGTTAATTGGATGCCCGGTTAGGTCAACTGTACGCCCTTGATGATTGATTAGGTTAAGTCATGATATTTTCGTTAGATTAAACAAAAATGACGAGAGCAAACTTTTCTGGTTAATTTTGAGGTGTTTTCCACGTTTCCTGTGGTAATGTGTCGTTTACAAGATCTCGTAACATGAACATATCCTATATGTTTATTTTACGATATTTGGATCTTTTCCGTTTGGTTGGATAGCAACGAATTTTAATGAAAATCGGTATACTAATGTAGTTTTGGTCACTGATTTAAAAAATAACTCATTTTTTGGAGAAATGAAAAACAAACATGTTAGAGCACTTTAAATATAATTAGTGTGTTTTTAACGAAAATATCATGACTTAACCTAACCAATCGTTAAGGGCGTACAGTTGACCTAACCTGGCATTCAAATGACCTAATTGGGCATTAATTCTTGATTTTTTTTTCTGCTACTTTTACAGATCTGCCGGGATCCTTCAAAAAACGTATTCTTCGTAAAGTTGCACATTTTACAGTTTGACCGACGCTTTTGGCAACGAAAGAACTGGGTATTTTTATCAAAGGAACACACTTTCCCACACTTAGAGCACCTTTTCATAAACAGTAGCAGTTTGTGACTCTGGTTAAATTTAACACAATCCTCTGTAACTAGTTTAAGCTATTTAAAACACACATTAATTATTTAAAGTGCTCTAACATGTTTGTTTTTCATTTCTCAAAAAAAAAAAAGTTAATTTTGAAATCAGTGACCAAAACTACATTAGTATACCGGTTTCCATTAAAATTCGCTGCTAGCCCCCAAACGGAAAAGACCCCGATATCTCAAAAACTACGCATTTGCACAGGAAACCAATGGCAGTTTCGTGCAAAGCACCTCAAAATTGACCAGAAAAGTTTGCTCTCATTATAAAACCAGACTGGGAGTAAAATCGAATATTTACCAAGTTTATATCCTTTTCAGCGGGGTAGTGAGGTGGCCTATATACTAGAAGTAGATGCACGACTTTATTATTTAGGTTTAGATCAATTCCCAACATTTCATGATCAGATACGATATTACTGTTTACCGGGTGCAGGAAGTCACGAGCATACAAAAGTACACCGCCTCCTTCCCTTTCCTTCCTATCTTTGTGAAACATTTTGTAACCTACCATTTCAAATTCTCCTACAAAATCCCTTGATTCAGAATGAATCCAGGATTCAGTTATTCCTATGATATCAAAGTTCTCGGCTTTGACTAGCACTATAAATTCCATCAGTTTGTTTCTAATTGACTCGGCATTGAATAGCACAATTTTGAGAGATTTTAAGTTGTTTCTCCTATATGGCCCTAGTCATTTCCCGTAGCAGGTGAATCAACTACTGGCGGAGGAGGACTCACTGCTGAGAGAGCTAGAGCTAGCTAGCTTTAAGTCAAATGTGTTTATCATAAGCAATTTACACCCCTTGGGTTATCAACAAATAACTTAATAGACGTCCATATATAATTTGTCACATATTCTCGGTAACTCTATTAAAACCAACTTTCGGCACTTCAAAAGTCTCATTAAAAATTTAGCAAAATCCACCGACAAATAAAGTGTTATATTACTTAGCACCCATATATAACTCTTCACACATTCTCGGTCACGATTTTTCTGGCCACGCCCCATTTCCATGCAGGTTATATAAGAGACTCGCAGCACAAGACCTTATCAGTGTCCCTATTCCGTACACATTTTGTGAGACCTTACATTTTGCTACTTCGCGTGTGACAATTTCCAAAATGGAGTTTCAATTCCACGTAAGTTTTTAAAATTGATTTTGTTTTTGTGATTAATAGAATTTAACGCAGTGATATTTTTAATTTTTAATTATTCATACAAGAATGTTAGTACGTTAATTATTTTTAGTGTAAATTTTGTATTTTATATTTACGTATGTTTTTATTTACATGGTTTTAAATCAATGAAGTGATTAATCATTGAAGTTTTTATTGTTATTCACTCATTTATACAAGAAACCCTATTAATAATTATTTCTCTTTTAATTTTAATATTGCCAACGACTTTGATTGCAATTTATATAAGGATGTATCCGTACATTTTTAGAAAAGAAATCAAGTTAACTCGCTTATGCAGTTCAGGCAGCGACTGGGAATGATATGGACGATTACGAGGGCGGTCGCGAGCTTCTGCGTTTAGCATTTCCCGATTTGAGCGAACGTCAAAAGTAAGTTTTCCTACTTTTAAAACAACTCTGCATTCACTTATGAAACTAACATTGCATACAGCGACAGTTTTTTTTAACCAAGTTTTCCTTGACTAACTAATTTTTCCTCCATCCTCACCACAGCACGGACGCATGCACTCCTTCAAATGTATAACTGCAAACGAGATTACTACAGACGCTGCAGATTTGACGTAAACCAACGACGTCGTGGGGCGGAAGAAGAAAGAAATAATTATAGCCTTGTGAGTAGTTTCATTATTATTTTGTAAAATTTTTTGGGCGAGTGCATGAACCGTTTTAAGATATTCCATTGCCCTTATTCTTACATCCGTAATATATATAGGCCTATATATATTTTGGTTATGTTGTACAATTGAAATACGAATTTTAATTTGCCACGGTGACTTTAAAAAATGGCAATATATTCAATCATTTGTGTAGGCGTATGTTCAGTTTACGGTGAAGTTGTATTTGAGTTTATATACAGGGTGAGTCAAAAGTCTCCATACATAGGCAAAATGGTCACTTTGTTATGCAATTACTTGTAAGTCACAAAATATGCTCTATGTGGGCACCATTACACTGAATGCACATATGGATGCGTTCCTCCCAGTCATGCAAACGCACGTTAACACGTCTGGTGTTATGCGTGCACACGCATCACGAATGCGTTCCTTTGGGTGGTCCGTGTTTTGTATTTTCACCTGGTACACCATGGCCTTCAAGTGGCCCCACAAGTAAAAATCAAGGGGGGTGAGGTATGGGACCTCGGAGGACACTCCACGGGACCACGGCGGCCAATTCAGTGACCCGGAAACTGCTGATCAAGCCATTGGCGCACGCAGATACCGTAATGGGGTGGCGCCCCGTCTTGCTGAAAGTACGCTGGAAATCCCCCGTCCTCGTTCAGCAGGGACGGCATGACTGTCTCTTGCAGCATGTTTAGATACATTTCGGCATTCAGATTGGTGTTAATGAAAAAAGGGCCAACAATTGTGTTGCCCCATATCCCGCACCACACCATCACTTTTCCAGCGCCTTGCGTCTTTGAGGGACTCATCCAGTGCGGGTTGTCATCACTCCAATAACGTACGTTTTGACGATTAACCTCACCATGAACATAAAAGTTGGCTTCATCTGAAAACAGGATGCCAACCGAGAACTCCGTGTCTTCGTCGACTTTTGTTCTTGCCCATTCACAGAATTCCAGCCGCCTGTCCGGGTCGTCTTCGCTAAGATACTGCAACATTTGCATTTTGTATGGATGCCATCTGTGCTCTTTCATAATGCGGACGATACTCCTTTGGCTGACACCGCATTCTGCAGACATCCGTCGAGTGCTTTTTTGGGGACTCTCTGCGAACGCTACCAGCACCATGGTCGCTGTGCCTTCATCGGTGGCTGTTCGTGGACGGCCACTTCTCGGTTGGTCTGCAACACTTCCAGTCTTCTTGAACTTCTCAATGAGTTTGGCAACGGTGTCGTGTGTGATGTGCGTGCCGGGGGCGTGTCTCCTGTTAAAATCCTCGGCAACCTTGCGACAGCTTCCTGATCCTGCCAGAAGAATGATCTCTATACGCTCTTCTTGGGACAAAGGCATCTCAGTACATCACCTGCAAAAAAATAAAAAATAAATAATCATTTATTTATCATGACCATTTTGCCTATGTATGGAGACTTTTGACTCACCCTGTATAATCACTTTAGCTCCCATTGATGAGGTCAGGGTGGACGGTTACCGTATTGCATAGCCGACTTATTGTAATATAAAACTCTTGTTAATCTTTAATTTTATTTAGGTTTTAAAAATAATAATACAAGAAGATTGATATCGTTTTATTAATTACGCAGAAATACATTTTAAAAGAATGTATTATTTAATTCATTACATAGAATGCAGATATAGGAGCTATAATTTTTACAATTGTATTTTTAAAATTTACATTAATATTTCAAATATACACAGAATACAAGGGTTACACTTTTAACCTTAATTAATAAGGTTAAAAGTGTACAACAACTATACAACAAATATAATGCCAGTCATTAATGTTACAATATATAGTTTCTTTTTAGCCAAATATGGAAAGAGAACATTTATTTGATTACAAATTCGTCATTTAGGCGTGAGTCACATTTACTAAAAATTGAAGCTCTCATCAGAATACCCTCTTGACGTGTGAAAGAGAAAAAGTAAACAATATTGACCACATGCATTATTGAAAACACTTTGTTCGGGGTATGGATTCCATACAATGATCGGAATTTGTAATTATTTTAAGAATTTGGCTATACTCGGGTCGTGAAACAGTAATTTTCCAGGCTGATGGTAATAGTATCGCCGATCTCCAGTTTTGAAATATACCCCAACCCAGTGTCCTATCGAGAAATCGGCGTTAAGTATAAATCCGCCAGGGTTTTGCTGAGTCTTCTTGGGTAGACTCAACACTTGATCTTTTCAAGTCTCCATCAAACTTTTTCGTGTAAAGTAGTCCTTTTTTCGTAGTTCTTTGAATTAACAGCTCGTCCATTAAAATCGGTTATAACCGTTCTAATCCAATCAATTTCAACCAATCCAGGTAGAAATGCACGCTTATAGGGTTGGTTAATGGTCTAAACTCTAATCTCACTGCTAGATGTCCCTGTTTCTGCGGATTTACGTGCAAGTGTCAGGGCAATCGAAAGATCGAAAGCATATATGTTAGTTCTATTTGTATAATCGATTATTGTTATTCCTGTTCCGATTTCGTTACAGACAGTGATGCCAAGAATTAAATTTTGGAAATCGTTTGCGCATAGTGAAAATTCGTCGCAGTGGCTGATCATTGTATGCAAAACGTTAGTTTCGGGTTAGGTCGCATATTCGTCCTCGCAATCTGTATCATTAGAGTGGGCTATTCAGATTCTTGTATATATATATATATATATATGTATGTATGTATGTATGTATGTATATGTATATGTTAACCCCCTCCTTTATGGCCCTTTGTCGGTTCGGATTCGAAGGGGGTTCTAGTTAGGAGGCTGCAACGGATGTTTCTTCTTTATACTTTTCTATAATTCTTTTCGGTCGCCTTAGGGGGTCGACACTGTTAATTCTTTTCTTTCTATAATTATCGACTTTTCTGACTAAGTTCTGAAGCGAGCACGGCTCGAAGGAAAAAGATAAAAACTTCTTAAAGGGTGGTTTACTTCTTAAAAATTACAGTTGGTACTCTGAATTACAAGGGGTAGAGGTTCGACCTCTTTCGACCATGGCTCAGGCCGGAATCTAAAAATACTTAAGTTAAGGAGGCAAGGGGCTTCTGCCCCCTCCCGATGAAGTGCTAATCTGAAGAAGTCTAATGAGAAGAGTTCTAATAATGAAGATTAATCTAGAAGTGTCTTAAATGAAGTCCTATAATGAAGTGAAGTATTTTTCAAATATACGTATAATATAATTTAAATGTTTGGGGGAGAACAGTTGAAGGTTAAATTTCCCCCCTTTTTAAACACATGATTTCAACTAAAAAGAATAAAAAATATAAAAATAAAAAAGAACAGTAGTATCGCTGATTCGACATTTATGGAGGCGATATTATTTCGTATTAGCACATCAGCACAATTTTGAGTACATGACTGAGTACGTATTAATTTTGGTTCATTACAATTATGATTACAATTATGGATTACAACTACCAATTAATTCATATTCACTTTTTAATTACAATTCCATTAAAGTACATTCTTACATTATAAATTAAATCATTACATTTAATTAGTTTCACTGAAGTACATTACAAGTTATTGTTCATTACATCAATTACATTATATTAAAGGATTACATTTAATTACAATTTTAGCAAATTGTTAATTGACGTATCTACTACTGAAATAATATGCTATAATGTTATACATTCGAATCAAAGCGAAAGGAGACCTTTTTTATCTTAGAAGCGTTCAAATTATGCTGTGATGAGTGGAATTTCTGATAATAACTTACTAAGCATTGTCTAGAGTTCACCTCGGGAGGTCAAATAATTTAAAAATAAAAATGAAAAAAATAATACGAGAACGTTTTTTCGCGTTCCCGAACGAAGGCAAAGGTTTTTGCGTTTCATAGATTGACACGAGTAAAAATAGACTGATAAGTTGATAGGGCATAAGTAGACAATAGGTAGATGAATGAATATGGTTGAATAATAATATTTATACTACATAACATATAAATAATGACTTCTATAGAGTGTACAGTTTTTATTATGATGTTAAAGAATTTTCATACATTGAATACTAGAGATATGATGAAGGGAAATTAATGACGGGAAAATGTGACGTCATAGTTATTGAATTTGTACGTATAGTACGAATCATTGTTAGGAAGATTTACAAGAACGAATTAGAGAGACAGAGTGGGAACGTAAAGGGAATAAAGTTATTTTGTGACGTCATAGTGTATAAGTCATTATTACAAAATCGAAATTTTACCCAAAACTCGCTTCTGCGATTTTGCCTTTTAACGTAAAAATGGACATTCGAACATAAAACTATTGTTCATTGTTCGCTTTTTGCATTACTCTCCCCTTTTAAAATGATATTTATACAATAATTTAATAGGGTACCATTAATACAATACAAATGAGAAAATAACATCGTAAGTAATGACGACATTCTTTACAATAGAAATTTTATACAGAATGAGTTCGGGTAGTTGAGTACAATGCAGAGTAATCAAATTTTTAAAATGACACTTGCTTACAAAATATTTAAAAAAAATCAGATTAAAACGACTTTTATGCAAACAGAATAAAAGGATTAGTACATTAATTTAGACAAACAATTAAGTTAGACAAAGAATGATATGGTTAAAATTTTTTACAAAATTTTATTTTTTTCTTCTGTGGGATAAATTCTATTCATAATGAATAGGTAAGAGGAAAAAATATAAATCATACAAGCTATAAGCTAATTTTTATTGACTAGTGTAGGTAAAAATAGAATTACGTAATGGATGATGTATAGACCTGTGGTCTAGTGTGTATTTTTTGTGTACTAGGGATAAAGTGTGTAGCTCATAATTTCGAGACAGTTTGTTAAATTAACTGTATAAATGCATGAATGCAAAAATGCATGAATGCAAAAAAATGATTAAGACTAAATCGCATAGTTGGCACTTACGTAATGAAATAGTTTTATTGTGATATTCAATGATTGAGTGAGGTTTAGATATATAGTATATATAGTGTGCATGCATTTTTATTGACTGTTGTAGGTACAAATCGAATTACGTAGTGGATGATGTATAGACCTGTGGTCAATTGTGTAGGGATTTGGAAGGTTTTTTTGAATTAACAAAGTTTAAAAATGATGTATAATAATTTAAGATGGGTTTAGGGTTATAATATATATATATATATATATATATATAGATATATATATATATATATATATATATATATATATATATTTACGTTAAGGAATAGATAAAACAACTTAATAAATGCATGAACGAGAATTTATATATAGTAAGCAAAAATTATTAAGATTAGAACGATGATGTTTGCATACGAGTTTTTAATGGAAAAGTGACTGAAGGGACGGAACGTAAATGAATTCGAATATGTGTCAAAAGTAATAAAATTCAATTAGGATTATAGATTTTACATAATTAATCAGTTACACGTATAAGGTAATTAAAAAAACGAACTTAGAGGACTTACAATTAATTGAAAGTACATCTCACGGTTTTAAAATTGAAAATAAAAATAAAAATACAAATTAAAAAATATGAATCAATTATGCATTTCAACGAGCTAAATACAATTTTATAATATTCTAAAAAAAATAAAAGTAAATCGAACCATAGATGAATTTCGATCAGGAATAAAAAAGTTATTGAAATGAAAGGGAAGCATTTCGAACAATCTTTTCTTTTAATAATTTCAATTGAATTTTATATTAAAAATTATTTTTATATAATAAAAAAAATATTAAAAAGGTTTAATAATTTTTTGCCTGTTAAGTAGAAAAATTATACTCTTTCGTTGAATGTTGATAGAATTTTGAATTATTTGATATTTTAGTCTGAAAACTTGTTTGCATATAGACAAATACATCTGTTTTATTGCGTAGAAGTTTTATTAAAAATTAAATGACTGAAATTTCATACGGGTAAATTTCCCGATCGTACAGAGCAAGATAAATTAGGTACATGATCGATTAATTGTTACACAACTATTATTATCACGTATACATTACAATAATTACCAAAATCGTTACAAACAATTGTAAAAACTATTTTGGTTACAATTAATGAATTACATAACTATATATCTATATACGTAACCATGGCATGACAAGAAAAGACAGATAGGTCAATTTTCTTCTCACAAACACAAAAAGGTTGAATTAAATTCTTTTGAACAACAAAAAAAAAGGTTGAATTAAATTCTTAAATTACATTTTCTTAAATTACAAAGGAAAAGTTGAATTCAATTGACTGCATTGAAAACTAACTTGGGACTCGGAATAAAAAATGACTTCGAATAAATAACTCTGACTTCGAATCTAACTCTGACTTCGAATCTAACTCTGACTTCGAATCTAACTCTGACTTCGAATCTAACTCTGACTTCGAATCTAACTCTGACTTCGAAACTAACTCTGACTTCGAAACTAACTCTGACTTCGAAACTAACTCTGACTTCGAAACTAACTCTGACTTCGAAACTAACTCTGACTTCGAAACTAACTCTGACTTCGAAACTAACTCTGACTTCGAAACTAACTCTGACTTCGAATCTAACTCTGACTTCGAATCTAACTCTGACTTCGAATCTAACTCTGACTTCGAATCTAACTCTGACTTCGAATCTAACTCTGACTTCGAATCTAACTCTGACTTCGAATCTAACTCTGACTTCGAATCTAACTCTGACTTCGAATCTAACTCTGACTTCGAATCTAACTCTGACTTCGAATCTAACTCTGACTTCGAATCTAACTCTGACTTCGAATCTAAC
>JAJOZX010011043.1:0-121404 GCA_023014485.1 Bathynomus jamesi
AGGCGCGGCTTGTTGATTTTAAATTTATTTTTGTGAATAATTTTAGCATTAATTCCTTTTTTAAACTCAAGGAAAGGTTACCCGATGCCTCGTTTCCAACCTAGTTTACTCTTTTAATTGTGCTTGTAACACCACATATGTTGGCACCTCTGTCCGCTAATGGTATGGGTCGATGAGCATCGTGGCATTAGTAGTCGCACTTCTTTACCATTAAGTATACCAGCCAAATCCTTAATCCGTTGTGAAAAATGCTCTGTATAAATTGGTCCCCAATTAAGCCACCCCTAATACCTCCAGTCGAACTGTAGAGTAGGTTAAGCCTAGCCTTGTAGGGGTCAGCCTAGAGATTCCGGAAATGGTCCAGAGCGGGCAGAGTGAATTCAGGTCCACAGTAGGGTCGGATTCCTCACCAAATTAGGTTAGGGTAATTTACCTTAGCCTTTGTTAAGTGAGTTGATGCTAGGTCTTACACCACAATGTAGGCCTAATTTAACGATCTAGTTTATGTTATGTTAACCTCAAACTGGGGTTCAGAAACAACTGATCACTTACTGAGTGTTATTAGACAGTCCCTCTTCTCTTTGCTCAATTTCTGAGAGCGTACTTGCTGCTGGAGATCTTTTATTGTCTTCAAGCCCCTTCGTCCGCCATGCCGTCTTCCTTCCCACCAGCGGTCTTTTTGTTGGTTGGTTGATCGGTAGTGTATGTTTACTACCGAGCACGCTTTATCACACAGTATATAAATACTAGTGTGGAGAATAACTCTGATGAGCAACCAATTGGTTTCATCCACCCAGTTATTGACATAAAAGGAGTTTAATAATGGTTAGATTAACTACCTACCTACTCAGTGGACTATTTCCATTACCTCCCAACTACCCACGTGTATCAGTTTTCCATACCGTAAACATTGCGAAAGTAACAACCATTCATTTAACAATTTTTCAGTTTTAATCACTTTGCAAAATGAAACAGATAAAAATAATGAAGTCCTTATATATATATATATATACAGTATATGGAAAATTGATACGTGTGGGTAGATGGGAGGTAACGAAAATGGTCCACTGAGTAGGTAGGTAGTTAATCTAACAATTATTAAACTCTTTTTATGTCAATAACTGGGTGGATGAAACCAATTGGGTGCTCACCAGAATTATTCTCCACGCTAGTATTTATATACTGTGCGATAGAGCGTGCTCGTAGTAGACATACACTACCGATCAACCAACAAACAAAAAGGACGCTGGTGGAAAAAAGCCGGGAAACAAGGGACTTGAAGGAAGAACGGCATGGCGAACGAAGGGGCTTCAAAACATAAAAAGATCTCCACCAGCAAGTACGCTCTCAAAAATTAAGCAACTAGAAGAAAGACTCCAAGAAGAAATCAGGACTTATCTAATAACACTCAGTAATTGAACAATTGTATTTCTAAACCCCAGTTTAGTGATAAATAGGTCTAGTTAAATTAGGCCTACATTGTGGTCTAAGACCTAACATCAACTCATAGCTTAAGAAAGACTAAGGTAACTTACCCTAACCTAATTTGGTGAGGAATCCTACTGTGGACCTCAATTTACTCTGACCGCTCTGGACCATTTCCGGAATCTCTAGGCTGACCCCGACAAGGCTAGGCTTAACCTACTCTACAGTTAGACTGGAAATATTAGGGGTGGCTTAATTGGGAACCAATTCATACAGAGCATTTTTCACATTGGTGGCCGGTGCGGGAATTTACATACTTTAGGCTTAACCTTACTTAACAAAAATTGCAGAATTAGGCTAAATGGTCTAGCCTAAACCTAATATAACCAAGCCTAAAGTAACAAACTTGCCTAATTAGGTCTACAACCTAGGGCTTAACTAGGAAACATTTACATTTAAGGAGTCCCATTCGTTTATAAGCTTAGAACTGAGTGCTACATACAGACTAACCTTCAACAAAATTTAAGTGGCATGCCAAATCCTGAGTCACAAGAATTTAGGGCTAAGTTACCTACTTTGCTCGTAGCAACATTTGATGGGGGGACTGTACACTTCCCATCTTTCATTGAAAAATTTGAGAGTTCAATAGGTATAAACAAGTTATATTCCAACTGTTGATAAGTTTAGCTACTTAACTATTTTCCTTAAAGGTCTAGCCTATAACATGATAGCCTATTTACCAGCTGTGGATGATCCATATGGAGTACCTATTGATCTCTTGAAACGTAATTATATTAATAAAGATGAGATGATATTTGAATTATCTCAACAAATTATTGATTTTGAACCCGTAAAAGATAACCATAGGGATATGGAAAGATTTTATTCAAAATCAGAAACTATTATAGGACAACTAGCTAGCAATGAGATAGATGTTAAAGCTTCATCTTGGTTTATACAAGGCGCAGTTTTTAGGTGCCTCCCTTTGAGGATTAAAGATGTTTTAGTTCAAAAGACGGGAGAAAATTATCCTAATCTTGAAAACATCAGAAAACACTTTCCAACTATCCTAACTAATTTCAAATTGAGAAATAGTTCGACGCAAAATAAGATCCAGACTATGGATAAACCAAAGACTGTCTCCAGAGACCAACTACCTACAGCCAAACAGACCAAACTTGATACTGTAGACTCAAATATGACCAACTATACCACACGAACACCTATATGAAAAAACTATATAGGGTTATGGGTTGATTGCCTGATACCCTGATCCGTTGGAAATTTCCAGCAGATTTCAGTGGAGAGTTAACGACAAAAGTCCTACGTTTATTCGCTAGAGAGTTACGTATATGTATCGCTTCAAAGGACTCTTTATGTTTATTTGCCTTTGGTATTTGCGTTGCCTAATGGTAAACAAAGAAATTACCTCACCTTATTATTTCGTTGGGCCTCGCTTTTGTTCGTAGGGCGCGACGATCTCTTTCGGTTTATTTGCTATAGGCATTTCACTACACTTAAATACCTGAAGGAATAGGCCTATCCTTTTTATGAGGATTTCACTCAGAACTTGTAGGAAGATAAAGTACATCTTCCTTCCTTAAAAGCAGGGCTTAACATCAGCAAGCTCCGAGCGAGCCGCTAATATAATATATATCTTCATATTTTATTATTTGCTGAATTTGCAAAGTTCGTTGACTCTTCCCTCGAAGTTATTTTCACAAATCAGTAATGGAGAATTTTGAATACGAAATAATAAATTTGATTTTCTTGTTGTCATACAGGCCCAATGCCTACATATGGGGTTCTATGTATGTATGGCAATTATTTTCATTCCCAATAGGCTATGTCCCCAATTTTGTAGATATTTAATTCAATTAATTAATAATTTATATTTAATTAAGTAAAGGTACCACATACAATACCAAGTTGTAAGCATATATAGTTTTTCCATAACCTACATTACAGAACCTTAATGTAACTGCTACCTCAACTTGCACACCACATTGTAAATTTTGTGCAAGTGATGAACACAGTAGTACTGGGTGTTGAAATATTCAGACTTTAACTCAAAATCTAGATGTGAACAGTTGAACCTATGTAAAAAGTGTACTGGCCAGGGACATTATAAGAAAGACTGTAAATCTAGGTTAAGACTCAATTGTAATTTTTGTAAAAGTTCAAGACATGGCTCATCAATGTGTAATTCATTGAAGTGTCCAAACAACAGTATCCAAACTCAAAAGATACCTCCTCTAAACAAAGATAATCAAGAAAATGCCACTTTCATGGGACATTCTGTTTATTCAAACAATGTAACAAAAGACACTGAGGTTCTTTTACCAACTATTACTTTGGACTTAGTGAATGGTGAGGGTAGCACCACTCCAGTGAGATATCCTATAGACTCTTGTTCTCAACAAACATTTGTTTCACAAAATTTAGTCAATAAATTGGGTTTGACACCAAACCCAAATGAATAAGAACTCAATATCACATCCTTTGTTAAGGATGACTCAAACAAAAATAGCTGTAAGACAAATGACCTGGAATTACATGTAGGAAATGAATTAGAAAAAATTAAAGCAGTCATTATTCCAAAAGTAGAACAAAACAAAATGGTTGTACCCAAACTAGAAGAAACCATTAATCACTTGAGGAAACAGTACAATATAGCTAATAAACATATCACAAACAACACAGTAGAAAACATTGAAATGTTAATGGGGGCAGATTATACTCATCTTATTCATAGGGGCATAGTGAAGATAGGTAATGGTACAGCTTATCAGACACCATCAGGGATAGCCCCCTTGGGTGACCTATCCAGATACAACCTAGACCTAAACCAGAATAGTTCGACTAACAAATACTCTGTGCCTCAACTCAGTCCTACATAACACCCGGAAGAATAGCAACACTTTGAATAATATTATAACAACCGAGAATATTAATTCATCACTATCAAATGAAACTCTAGGTGAGGCAATTCAAACTTTATGGTTGCTAGAATCTGTGGGTATACACTATATATGACACAAATAAAACTTCAGAAGATCAGTTAATGGTAGAAAGATTTGAAGACACCATTCAGTGCAAAGACAATAGTTATTTTGTTGAGTTACCTTGGAAAATAAATTGTCCAACTTTAAGAGATAATCTCAAAGTAGCTAGAGGACATTTATATAAAGTAATGAAAGAGCTCAAACAGGATAACAGAATTCAAATGTACAGTGATGTCTTCAAAGAACAGCTACAGAAAGGCTTCATTGAAGAAGTAACAACTAACCCTTTTAAGAAAGATGGTTGTCATTATTTAACCTACAGTGGGGTTTATCGACAAAATGCCCCAACAACAAAACCCATAGTATATAACTGTAGCCTCAAAGACCGTGATAAACACAGTTTAAATGTTTGCCTGATTGAGGGTCCTAATCTCATTTCTGACCTTATGAAGATCTAACTCAGGTTCAGGTTAGATAAATATGCCTTACAAAGTGACATTTCAAAGGCATTTTTGAGAATAAATCTTAAAAATTAATATGACAAGACTCAACTTGGGTTCTTATGGTTCAGAGATCCATTTGATTTGAATAAAGGGTTCATAACCTATAGATTCAATGTTGTGTTTGCAGCCAATTGCTCACCAAGCCTATTAGCATTGACAATTAGACATCATTTGAACCAGTTTAATAACTCTTTAACACTAAACTTCCTTAGAGAACATTTTTATGTAGACAATCTAATAGGCTCAACATCAACAAAATCTGAATTATGTGAGGTCTATGAAAACTCTCAAAACATTATGCAACAAGGTAACTTTGAATTTAGAGAGTGGATTTCAAATGATGAGGATTTAAACAAAAAGACTTTAAAGGATAATAATGGTCTTACTGAACCATCAGAGAGTTAAGACTTTAGGTATGACCTGGTATTTGGATGCAACTTCTAACAATCCTGATTCAATCTGCACTAAAAGTTTTAGACTTGATGAGGAAGTTAACACTAAAAGAGATATTATCAGAGGCTTCCAAAATTTCTGATCCCATGTGTCTATTCCTGCCTTCAACAATAAGACCAAAGATTCTCCTCCAAGAACTTTGGAAGACAAATGTTGGGTGGGATGAGCCAATAACAAATGAAGATCAAAAACCTTGGAAGAAGTTAGCTACTGATTTAACAGAAGTGCAGAACATTAAAATACCAAGGTGCTGTGGGCTTAAGGATAAACCCCAGAGACTTCATGTGTTTGCTGATGCAAGTACACAGGCTTATGGGTGCTGTGCGTACCTTGTAAGTCGTAGAGAAAGCCATCTAATTTATGCAAAAGGGAAAGTTACACCTCTCAAACCTACCCGAACCATACCTCAATTGGAACTATTGGCTGCTGCGTTAGCCATTAAGACCATTTCATTTCTTAAGGATGCTTACCATGATGTGAACGTAACTGATATCCACATCTGGCTCGACAGCCAGATTTGTCTTGCCTGGATATGGAATGATAGCATTAATAGTAAGAACATCTTTGTAAGAAACAGGCTAAAAGAAATAGCTGAAGCTAATGAAAACCTACAAGTCAATTTTCACTATGTTCAAATTAAACAAAATCCAGCAGACTTTCTGACCAGAGGTTTATCCTATAAGTTGTTGAAGTCAAACAAAACTTGGTTCATGGGACCTAAGTGGCTCTGTAATACAGACCAATGGCCTGTGGAACAAGTTAACCTGACATTAAATTTAACCTTTTTCAAATGAAAAGGTTGAACTATTCACTAATTATGAAGATTATTCTGATTTCAGCAAGCTTGTCAGGGTCACAGCCTACTGTTTGAGGTTTGCTCACAACTGTTTAACTACAATTAACAAACGGCTAAATAAGAACAATCACAATTATACAGAAGTTGCAACCAAGTACTGGATAGGGCAGGCACAACAAAAGGAGTACAATAAAGAGTTAGAGTTCTTGACTAATGGAAAACAAACAAAAGAGCCTATGCCATCAGTAGTTGTGGATCTAAACTTGTTCAGAGATGAGGAAGGTCTTCTAAGGTGTAAAGGGAGACTAGACAAATCAAAACTGTCTTACAAAAGCAAACGTCCAATCTTTTTACCAGGATTTAGCTATCTGACAACATTAATCATCAGACAAACACACAATGCTGTACATCATATGGGGGTACCACAGACGCTAACTGCATTAAGAAAAACTTATTGGATACCCAAGGGAAGGATCACTGTTAAAATAGTTCTGAATGAGTGTGTCACATGTAGGCGTATTCATGCTAGGCCCTATAGGAAACCAAATCCTCCTGCTTGCCAGAGGAGAGAGTTACTCTCAACAGACCATTTGAGACTAGGCATTGACTATACAGGAGCATTGACTGTAGGGGTGGTTGACACTGAACAAAAAATGTACATTGTACTATTTACATGTGCTGCCTCACGAGTTGTTTATCTGGATGTTGCTGTCTTTAAGAGATCCTGTGCACGACATTCAGTATCCAAAAAGTTTGGACTGACAACGCTACATATTTCAAGGCTGATGAACAGGTCATTAACGACTTGTTAAACAATGAAGTCACACAGTTATATATACAAAATTCAAACAAAGTGGGAGTATATTCCAGTTGCCTCTCCTTGGTATGGTTCTATCTGGTAGAGGAATATACAAACAGTAAAGAATTGCTTGAGGAAAGCAATTGGTAAAAAACAGATGCACTTGTTTGAGTTGCTCACTCTCCTGGCTGAGATTGAGAACATCATCAACAATAGACCACTCACTTACGTGAGTGACAACAATAATGACCCGGAACCATTAACTCCAAAGCATTTGATTCGGGGAGAACAAGTTAGTCTCCTGCCGGACTACAATATAGACTCTTCAGAAGACCCAAACTGGACCCAACAACATGATGAACTCCAGACTAAGTTACAACACTTAACTAGAGTTAAAGCTCATCTCATTAAACAGTGGAAAACTGAGTACTTGATGGGTCTAAGGGGGAGAGACAAACAAATGACTAAGAAGGATTGGTCTGACACAATTAAGGTAGGGGACCTTGTTCTAATATATGGCAGTACTCCAAGACAATACTGGCCTCTGGCTAGAGTTTTAGAACTCAGACCTGCGGCAGACGGGGGTAACAAGAGTGGTCAAATTAAAGACTTCAACGGGTGACACAATAAGAGACATTTCTCTTTTGTACCCCCTAGAATCTGGACCCAAAACAATGAACTCTGGAGAGCCCCCTTCACCAACAGTAACAAGTGGAGACACTGAACTTCCAGTAACTATACCCTTGACAGTAGGAGCGGTAATACATCCTACTACAACATTGACAAACACAAGACCTCAGCGACAAACAGCGTTAAAGGCGCGACTAGTTTTACAGCAAAAAATAGATGCTGGGGAATTGTAATTTCATCTTTTAACTTTCACTTTTCCTTTTCTTATCTACAGATCTACAGAAGCTAAGGCTAACAAAGACCGTAAGATCCACTCTAAGGTTACTCCGAGAGAAAGAAGAGAGTAGGGGTTAAAAGAAGAGAACAAGGGGTTAAGTAAGTAGCAAAACTTATCATTTGTGGGTTAACATTCATTCAGAAAAAGAGAGAAAAAGACTCATCATCATCATCCGCCGGCCACTGCCGACAAGTGGGAAAAATAACCGAAGAGAATAAGAAAGGTGTGAAGGATGAAAAGAAGTGAAAAAAGAACGCTTACAAACCATGCAAACACAGTCTTAACTCAAACACTGTCATACCATGCAAACTACAGACATGCAAGTAAAGAGAGGATAAAAAAAAAAAAAGTATGAAGAGTATAACAAAAAGTGGGTTAGTTTACGCTACGAGCTACATCTAAGTTCGTGTTAGTCTAGTTTTTTTTAATATAATTTTATTGTTGGCATATCACACGCTGGCATGTCACAAGCTGGCATTAATCGTCAACAGACTCAAACCTTGACCATTACCCCCAGAGCTCCTGTTGCTAATTGTTTTATTATTTTAAATGAAGTTAATATTTTTAAAATGCTTATCTAAACGGTTTTTAAACATATTAACGCTGGTAGAGTTCACGACGGACGTGGGAAGATTATTCCATTTATCAATTACTTTAAACGTAAAGTTTTTAGCGATGTTAGTAATGAAACGTCTGCCACGTAATTTAAATCCGTTATTACGAGTATTGCTACTATCGAAAATGAACAATTTGTCACAATTTACGTTATCGATTTTATTAACGGTTTTGAAAACTTTAGTAAGCTCTTCCCTTAATCTCCTAGTTTCGAGTGAATGCAAGTCTTACTCTTTAATCCTATCTAAGTAAGACTTGTTGCGTAATGACGAAATTAGTTTCGTGGCGCGTCGCTGAACCCTTTCCAACTTATCAATATCCTCGCGCAAATACGGGCACCAAAACTGAACGGCATATTCTAAGCGAGGCCTGACTAGAGACTTGTAAAGGGGCAATATAATATTCTTCGATTTAAATTCAAAATTACGCGCTATGAAGCTTAACATCCTATTAGCTTTTACGCAAGAATCCAGGCACTGCTTCCTAACTTTTAAATCCTTAGATACGCGTACGCCTAAATCTACTTCCTCATCAACGCTTACTAACTGTCTATCATCCATCGTGTACGTGTAATTGTTGTTACGAGAACCTATATGCAAAACTTTACATTTGTCTACGTTAAATTGCATCTGCCACTTATCCGTTCACTCCACAATCCTATTTACATCGTTTTGGAGCCTATTTCTATCGTCCACGTTAAAAACTTTACCGCCTATTTTAGTATCATCCGCGAATTTTGACACGTTACTGGTGTTAGAAAATCTAGAAGAGGAAGAGCCATTGTTGTCCCAAGGCGATATGATGACTAAGCTGATTGATGCAGCATTGCTTATATATATTAAGTTAAGGTGTGTGTATATATATATCCATCTCATAATTGTAAGGTTAGTGAAAAATTCACTTAATTTAGAGCTAGCATTTTTGGGCTCTTGTGGCATCATTGTTTGGGCACTCTTGTGGCATCATTTTTTTGGGGTGCTGCGCGTCTTCCTACTCGTTTGTTGAATGCGGCACTTACAGGGCGTGGTCTTATAGACACAAGATTGTTGCATTGTGCAATGGTGCAGGTTGTGTTGTTGTTGCAAGGTTTAGAAAGACCATAAATAGTGCCTCTTTGTTTTTTTATCTTAATTTTATACAACTGAGGCCTAAGGTAGGCCCACATCGAGTCAGCAACCCTGAGGTCGGACCTAATAGGACCTCCAAGTCCGTAAGATTTTAGTCTAGCTTAACTTGGGATGTACAGTAGGTTAAACAAACTGGCCCTTCAGAGTTTGGCCGTTCAGGGCTCATCTGGGATTCTGAACCCAATAAAATTAAAAAAAAAAATAACATGGTCCTTCGAACCGGATTCTAGCCCAAGATTGAGTCAGTGACTATTTTTCGGCAAAGTTCTGATTGTGCAAATTGTAGCCCAAGTTAGGCCTGACGGGTTGAGCATAATTGAGTTAAGGTCCCAGGGTAGAAAGTTTGGTCGCCCAATTGCGAAACTTGGCCACTCTGTCGTTGTTTTGGGCCTACATTTTTACCGGTTTGGTTAATTTTGGTTTATTGTTCGTAGGCGAAGGTTGCAGACTTCAGTGCGCCAGTTACTTGGGTGGAAAATTTGGTATTCCATACTGGTGGTTGGTCAGTACCCCACCAGCAATTCAGTTTATTTGAAAAAAGCAAAATTTGAGTTTGATCAGTTTGGTTAAGTATTTTTGCCAATTCAGCTTATTTGGCATTGAGCCCAATTGTTGTTTGCATTGAAGATGAGTGCAGCTGAATTGAACAAGTTTAAAAAAGGAGAAGCGCCTACAAAGGTCTAATTACAAAGGTCATTGCCACTATAGATTCTGCCATAGAGCAAGAGGATTTAAGCTTAGTGACTGCGCAGCTTTCCATATTAGAAACTAAAAAGGTTGCTCTAAGCGAAGTAAATGTTAAAATTGAGGCTCTTATAGAAGAGGATGAAATAGAAAATAACATAATTTACTTTGAAGAGATTATTGATGACATAATTAAAGTATGCCACAGAGCAAAAGAGTTTAGCAGCTCAGTACAGTTAGAGACCAGGTCTAATAATGAAACACAACCCTCAACAAATGGTGTTTGTGAAGTTAAGGTTAACAGATCTGCAGTTCAATTACCGAGGCTTGTACTCAAAACATTTTCTGGGAGTATTCAGGAATGGCAAGGATGGGCAGACAGTTTTCAATCAGCAGTTCATTCTAGTCAAGTGTTAAGTGCGGTGGAGAAGTTTAATTATTTGCAGTCCCTCTTGGAAGGGGAGGCAGCAAAGACAATAGCAGGATTAGCATTAACAGAGGCTAATTATAATGTGGCTTGGGATATATTAAAGAAACGGTTTGGTAAGCCAGAGATCTTAATTAAAAGCCACCTCCGCGAACTTTTAGCTATACCTCCTGTTAATAATCCCAATAGTGTCAAGGAGTTACGGCAGTTATATGATGAATTTGAAGTTAGAACTAGGTCCCTGGACAACTTGGGTGTAGGAATGGAAAGGTATGGTATAATGTTGGTCACTATACTGGAGTCTAAATTGCCTAGCTCAATTTTGCTTGAATTAAGTAGGGGACACTCTACAGAACATGTGTACATCCCCCTTCAGCAGATGTTAAGTCTTTTAGGCACAGAATTAGCAAGACGAGAGGGAATTGAGTTTGCACAGTGGGATGTTAAACAAGGGGACAAAGGCAGGCACAGCACCAAAGTTTCTACAAAAAGGAATAGCCCAGGTACAGTGTCAGCTCTACATGCATCCTCTGAGAATAAATTAAAGGGAATCAAGGAATGCATATTTTGCGAAGGCAACCACAAGTCATATAAATGTGAGGTGGCTGAGGCTTTACCTTTGAGGAGAGAAAGGACAGGGTAACTAAGTCCACAGCATGTTTTAAATGTTTTTTGAAAGGTCACAGAGCAAGGTTTTGTAAGTTTAAAATTTTGTGCAAAAAATGCCATGGCCGGCATCAGCCATTATTGTGTGAAAACACTCCTAGTAGGCCTACCCCAGAAGTAGAGACATCAGTGGCACATGCCACTGCTATGAAAGGGAGTAAAAGTAAAGGGGGATTATTGCAAACAGCTGCAGCATTATTAATTGGGAATGATGGAGAAGCTACTGTAAGAGTGTTGTTTGATAGTGGTAGCCAGTGTAGCTTTATTAAGACCAGAATTTCCAGAAAATTGAAGTTTAAAGAACTTAAGAGGGAAAATTTAAGAATTTCTGGGTTTGGGGGTTCCGTTCAAAACCGAACCAAAGTTAAGAAGGTAGAAGTTCTGGTTAAGGGGTTGTTACCACAAAGTCCACTGTAGAGATTGAGGAACTTTGTGCTCCAGTCACTACTTGTTTAGATATGGCATGTGTCCAAGAATTGCAAGTTAAAGGAATTAATTTGGGCAATAATAAGTTTGAAGGAACAGAAGATATTAGTCTTTTGATTGGAGCTGACTATTATTGGGACTTCATCACTGGTAATATTGTCCGCACATCTCGAGGTCCGGTAGCTATTGAAAGTAAGCTAGGCTGGATGCTACATGGTAGCTATTGCAATGAAATGGAGGTTAAAGCTCTTTTTGTTAAGATTGAGGAGAACAGCCATGGTTTGGAAAGGCATTTGAAAGCCTTTTGGGAACTTGAATCCATTGGCATAAAGGACAAACAGGAGAAGCAGGCAGTACAGTGAACAGTGATGTTTTAGAGCAATTTGAAAAAGGGATTGGGTTTAGAGATGGTTGCTATGAAGTTGGCCTCCCTTGGAAGGATTCTTGCAAACCCAGTTCAAACCTTCAGCTAGCTAATAGGAGGTTGGAGACTTCATTGTACAGGCTAAGAAAAAATGAGTTGTTAATTGAATACAATGAGGCCATCCTAAGCTATGTAAGGAGGGCTATGCTGAAAGGGTGCAAGGTGAGCTGGTGAGCCAGGAGGCACATTATCTGCCACACCATGCAGTGGTACGGCGAGACAAAACTACCACCAAACTGAGGGTAGTTTTTGATGGCTCAGCCAAGGACAAAGGTGGTGTGTCCTTGAATGACTGTTTGGATGCTGGGCCAAATTTAAATGCAGATTTATTTTCCTTGTTACTGAGATTCAGGTTTGGTAGAGTAGCATTGACTGCAGATGTGAAGCAAGCCTTTTTGCGGATAAAGTTAAAACCAGAGGACAGAGATGCAGTAAGGTATCTGTGGGTGGATACGAAAGACTTGTTGGAAAATGAACCTAAGGTTCAAGCATATAGAATGAAGTCAGTGTTGTTTGGCCTCAGCTCTAGTCCATTTCTGTTGGCAGCAACTATGCAGTACCATTTTAAGAAATATTCTGAAGTCTATCCTAACACTATTGAACACATAAGGAAAAATTTTTATGTTGATGATTTGCTGTGTTCCGTGGATAATACAAAAATGGCTAAACAGATATTCAGGGAGGCTAGAGCTATAATGAGGGAGGCTGGCATGGAGCTTAGAAAATGGCAGACCAATCATTCTCAGTTACAACAGTTTATGAGTCAGTCCTGTGTAGTACCTGATGCAGCAGAAAGTATTGAGGATTCTGGTATTAAGGAGTTGTTGGCAATAGACACAAAGGTGCTCGGCATTGTTTGGCAGCAAGGAGAGGATTTGTTTACCTTCAATGGGAAATCTTTAGTAGAGCTGGCTGAGAATGAGACAAGGTGGACAAAACGTACAGCTCTTAGTTTGGCTTCAAAGGTCTTTGATCCTTTTGGATTCCTGGCTCCATTTGTGATAAAGTAAAAAACATTTTCAGAGCCTCTGGGAAATTGGACTTGGTTGGGACCAAGAGTTACCTGATCATATGGTGGTAAGGTGAAATATTGGTTGAAAGAATTGGCACATCTTGGAGACATTGAAATCCCAAGATGGTACTTTGGAGAGTTGATCAATAGTCCAGACAGTTTGGAGCTGCACATCTTTTGTGATGCAAGTGAGGAAGCCTATGCAACTTGTATTTATATAAGAGGCACATTCAAAGAGGAAGTAAGTTGCAGGTCGGTTGCTGCAAAGAGCAGAGTAGCACCTTTGAAAAGGCTTTCTATTCCAAGGTTGGAATTGATGGGTGCAGTTATTGCTAGTCGGCTTGCAGTTACAGTGCAAAAGTCTTTGGCCCTCTTTATCCATTTGTGATAAAGTCAAAAATTTGTTTCAGAGCCTCTGGGAAATTGGACTTGGTTGCAGGTTGGTTGCTGCAAAGAGCAGAGTAGCACCTTTGAAAAGGCTTTCTATTCCAAGGTTAGAATTGATGGGTGCAGTTATTGCTAGTCGGCTTGCAGTTACAGTGCGAAAGTCTTTGGCCCTCTATGAAATTCCAAGCTATTATTGGACAGACTCCACTATAGTTTGGCACTGGTTAAGAAGCCAGGCAAGGAAATGGAAACCATTTGTTGCCAATAGGGTGGAGGAAATTCAAGCACACACAGATCCCAAGCAATGGAAGCATTGTCCAAGCATCCAAAACCCACCTGCTTTACCAACACGAGGAATTTCAGTGAAAGATCTTGCACAGTCAAGTTTGTGGTGGAATGGGCCAGAGTGGCTAGAACTTGGAAGTGAAAACTGGCCTTCTAATCAGCCTATTGTAGGAGAATGCCAGGCTCAAGAAGAATGGGTAAGTGAAATGAAAAAATGCACTGTGAACAGTTGTCAAGTTATGCAGCAGGACCCCATATTGAGGCTTGAGGACATTAGTAGTCTGAAAAGGTTGTTAAGAGTGACAGCATGGGTATATAGATTTACAAACAATATTAAGGGAGAAACAAGAAGGGAAAGAATTCTGAACAGTAAGGAGATTCAACAAGCCAGGCAATACTGGGTGATAAATGTGCAGAAGAAAAAATTTGGTGAAGAGAGGGAATTGCTCACCAGCCGTCCATTACAAGTTCTACCAACACATTCTGCTCTCAACGGTTTGGATGTTTTTGGATCAGGATTTATTGAAAGTAGGAGGTAGACTACAGTTTTCTGGGCTTCCAGAGGAGAAAAGACATCCAATTTTGCTACCTTCTGGGGGGCACTTTGTGGAACTTTTGATCCTCGATAATCATCATAAGTTGTTACATGCTGGAGTTAGAGATGTGATAATAGAGATCAGACAACAGTTTTGGATTCCCAAAATTAGACTAGTAAAAAAGGTCTTGCATAAATGTGTGGTTTGCAAGCGTTGGAGTGCAAAGCCTTATTATGAAAAGGTGGCTCCATTTCCAAGAGAACGGTGTGTCTATACTGCCCCATTTGATGTAGTAGGAGTAGACTTCGCAGGTCCAGTCTATGTGTATGAGTAAGGGGAGTCTAACAAAGGTTATATATGTCTTTTCACATGTGCTACCACCAGAGCAATCCATTTGGAGTTGGTAAGCAATTTAAGTAGTGATGTATTTCTTTTGGCCTTTAAAAGGTTTGTGAACAGAAGGGGTTTCCCAAATAAAATCATATCGGATTATGCAAAAACCTTCAAAAGGGCTGCAAAGGAACTCCAAGAAGTTTGGTCCTTGCCAGAGCTGGGCAGTAACGAGTTAGAAGTAACGGTAGTGGTAACGGCATTACATTTCAAATCAAGTAACTCTTTCAGTAACGACGTTACTTTTTTAGGGAAATACATTCGTTAGTCGTTACTCGTTACTTTTTTATCGTAGCTCGCAATTAGTTTCTTTCGATCCTCACTCATTATTCATTAACCGTTAAAAATTTGTCCCTTCTCTATGAGCGAGGTGTGCATGTTAGCCGTTGGCCTGCTGGCAGCCTACCCCCATCCACCCTCTCCCCCTACACTGACAGCACTGTTAAAGTAAAAAGGCGAAGAACCCTGGAGCAGGGAGGGACCTAAGTTCAACAGAGGTTTCGTCATTCCTCTCATCTGGGCCTTCACGGCACGTTAGCTCTGCATCCTTCCTATCCATTAACTTTAAAAATATGTTTATTAAACTTAACACTCCTATACCATCTAGTGCCACTGTTGAGTGGATTTTTTTCAGTAGGGAAGGATATACTGCGTCAGAAAAGAGGCTCGCTCTTAGATGCAACTTTTGAGAAGCTTGTTTTCTTAAAGGCCAATAAAGATCTTTTGAATACAAGTTCTTAAGTTTGTATATTTAGCTAATAAATGTCAATTATCATTGCCATGCACAATAACTCATTTCATTCATTTCTTTAGTGTTTCGTATTATTGTTTTGCAAAACTAAACTTTCCTGGTATATTCTAGCATTAGTAAATTAGTATCAATAGTATGTTACATCCTCTGTTATGTTGCAATTCCTAGTAATAAATCTTGCAGTAATTTTGTTTCACTTTTTTTGAAAATATTATGCCTTATAAGTCATAACAACGCAATGAAGGCATGCACAAACTTCATAGCCTATGCATTAACCAGTGGATACAAACCAACACATACTCGCACAAGCGAATGTTTATATAATATTATATTTTATGTATATATAAATTATAATATACCTATGCATATATATAATATATTTACATTTCATTAAAAGTAACGGTAACGAGTAACGGCACCGTTACTCGCTACTTTTTAAAAATGGTAACTAACGATAACGGCGTTACATTTAGACTGTAGTAACGGTAACGGTAACGGCATTACATTTATAAAGTAAAGAGCACAGCACTGGTCCTTGCTAAAAGAAGAGGGATTCCAATCCTACTTTTCACACCATGGGGTACAGTGGTTGTTTATTGTTGAGAGAGCACCATGGTGGGGAGGATTTTGGGAAAGGCTAGTGAGAAGTGTAAAGTGTCCATTAAAGAAACTTTTAGCTAATGCTCATTTGAGCAAAGAAGGATTCTGCACTGTTTTGTGTGAAGTAGAAGCAATGGTGAACAGTAGGCCTATCACCTTTGTTTATAACAGTATGCAGGATGCAGAGCCATTGACACCAAATCATTTTCCTTGTGGTAAACTATTAACATCAAGCCCCAGTTTGCCAGAAGACTTACAGCCTATCCAGAGCACTCAAGAAGAGTTAACTAGAAGGTTCAAGTACCTTGAAGAGCTACAAGATCAGTTATGGAAGAGGTGACGGATAGAATACTTGCCAGAACTCAATTATTACCCATCAGGCAATGTAAAGGGCTCCAATGCAAATTGTATCAAGGTGGGAGAAGTGGTAATGATTGGCGATGAAAGACCAAGGCAATGCTGGAAGCTTGGCATAATTGAAGAGTTGTTTGTTGGCAAAGACAATTTAGTTAGGTCTGCACTGGTAAAGACTTCAGAAGGAAAATTAAAGAGACCTATACAAAAACTCTATGCTTTAGAAATCAGCAAAAACACAGAGAGTCAAGATGAAACATTTGAGTTACAGCCTCATGGAGAAGGCTTGGCTAAATTTGCAGAAGGTAATGACAACAATGCCTCTTCGGTGGGGAGTGTTAGAAAATCTAGAAGAGGAAGAGCCATTGTTGTCCCAAGGCGATATGATGACTAAGCTGATTGATGCAGCATTGCTTGTATATATTAAGTTAAGGTGTGTATATATATCCATCTCATAATTGTAAGGTTAGTGAAAAATTCACTTAATTTAGAGCTAGCATTTTTGGGCTCTTGTGGCATCATTGTTTGGGCACTCTTGTGGCATCATTTTTTTGGGGTGCTGCGCGTCCTTCCCACTCGTTTGTTGAATGCGGCACTTACAGGGCGTGGTCTTATAGAGAGCTCTCTCGCAATTCAGTTTGGTTGTTTAGATACAAGATTGTTGCATCGTGCAATGGTGCAGGTTGTGTTGTTGTTGCAAGGTTTAGAAAGAAGACCATAAATAGTGCCTCTTTTGTTTTTATCTTAATTTTATACAACTGAGGCCTAAGGGAGGCCCACATCGAGTCAGCAACCCTGAGGTAGGACCTAATAGGACCTCCAAGTCCGTAAGTTTTTAGTCTAGCTTAACTTGGGCTGTAGGTTGAACTGGCCCTTCAGAGCTTGGCCGTTCAGGCTCAGCTGGGATTCTGAACCCAATAAAAAAAAAAAAAATAACAACTGGTCAAGCCTACATCTATGTCGTTAATGTAGATTACGAATAGCAATAGGCCTAACACTGAACCCTGAGGGACACCGCTACCTACATCCAACCACCCCGATTCACTACCATTAACAACGACCCTCTGTTTCCTAGCTGGAAGCCATTCCTCGAACCAGTTAGCTACTTGACCGCATATACCGTGCGCTTTAACCTTCGCAATTAATCTATGTGGAACTATCGAACGCTTTTTTAGTCTAAATAAATAACGTCAGCCGCTCTATGCCTATCGTATTCACGCACTATTTGTTATAAAACTCTAACAAATTAGTTAAACAAGATTCATGGCGTCGAAACCCATGCTGACTACTATTAATCAAATCGCAACTTTCTAAGTGATCGACGATACGATCCCTAACTACGGATTCCAAAAGTTTACCGACAATTGACGTTAAGCTAATAGACCTATAATTGCTACTGTGCGGTCGCCTTTTTTAAAAATGGGCGTGACGTTAGCTAATTTGAAGTCTTCAGGAATAATCCCCGCTTCCAGTGACTTATTAAAATTTTTGTTAAGGAGCCTACGATAACGTCTTTCAAATGTCTAGGATAAAGTGCGTCAGGGCCTGGAGCCTTGCTAACTTTTAGCTTATCGATATAATGCGCAATCTCACCCTCGTGAACAGTTATTTCTTTCAAAATAGTCTCGCTACTGAATGGAACGATATCGTCCACGTCGGGAACATTATTTACGTCTTCTACGGTAAAAACTGTCGCAAAAAAGTTGTTAAAAATACACGCCATCGCTTGAGCGTCGGAAGCCAAAGTGTCGTTAGCGTCCACTAAAGGGCCTATGTTATCTTTTATCAGCTTACAATTATTGACGTAGTCAAAAAACTTTTTCGGATTATGTTTACTATCCGCAGCTACAAGTATCTCAAAATTACACTTAGCATTCTTAATAGATCTTTTAACCTGACGTCTAAGCTCGATATACCTATTAAAGTTAGCTACAGTGTCATTGTGCTTATTAAGTCTATACGCTCTGTTACGCTCGTTTATGATCTCACCTATTTCCCTAGTCCACCACTTGGGCCTACCATGATTACTGCGCGCTTGGGCCTACGCGGAATAAACTCCATGGTAAAGACCATGAACAGTTTTATCCTATGGATGTACAGTATATTTTCTCTTCTAATTAAATGCTACATCTTCTCCATGAGAAGGTGAGGATAATCACTGTTAATAGGGGATATGGAAGGCACAAAATATTGGCGGGATTCCCCATTAAAGGATGGACACTGGGCGGACTGGATACGTTGCTGAAAAAAGTTGATGCTACAGGCAGCACTGTTAGAAAAAAAAGGGTAGTGGTCGTCCAAGGAGTGTTAGAACGGAAGAAAACATTGAAAAAGTTTCTTCCCGAATTCCGAACAGTCCTGATTTGAATCCTGTTGATTATGGGATCTGGGAAAACTTGTCAGAACGAGTTTATCGAGGTAAGAAAATCAGAATTGTTAACCACCTGAGAGATGTTCTGATTGAACAATGGGCCGAATTCCCACAAGACCAGATTGATTCAGCAGTAGATCAAATTAGACCAAGACTTCGAAAAGTAATAGAAGTTGAAGGAAAACATATTGAACAGTAATTTTATTTTGACATTTTAATAACAATTTTATATGAAAGGAATTTTTGGTTGTATAATGAAGAAATTTTGAGTATTTATGGTATCTTTACATTCTATTTTTGTTTACGTGCTAAAATGAGGTCTATTCAGTTACTGTGCTAAAAATTTAAGGAAATGTTGTCAGATAACGTTATTTTATTTTGTTAAAGTTTTATCAAAAGTTAAAAGAAATTATTGAGTTTAAAAGGAAAAGTACGGCCGCATGGTTTTTTTGGGTGGACTGTATATAGGCAAAAGCCAAAGCTCAATGACTATAATTTTGCGTAAAAATTAGACATAGTATATATATATATATATATATATATATATATATATATATATACAGGGTGTCCCGTAAGTCTGGACCCATAGGGATTTATAATATATTTTTTATTATGTTATTATTATTATTTTAGTATTATTATTTTTTTATTATTTTTTATTATGATTTTTATTTGTGGGGCCACTTGAAAGCCAAAGTGTACGAGGTCAAACTTCAGAACATTTTCCACCTTAAAACACGCATTGTGGAGGCGTGTCAAGAAATTTCTGCGACTGTGATTCAGAAAGTGCTGTCGCAGTGGAGATTGTCTTCAACTATGTGTGCGACACAACGGCGGACACTTTGAACAGATTATGTAATAAATTTTTGGACTATTTTGTAATTTTATTATTTTTCCCTATGGGTCCAGACTTACGGGACACCCTGTATATATATATATATTGTAATCTGCTTTTGTTTTGCTTGGTTTTGTCTAATTATTAAATTTAATTGAACCCGAGGACAATGTTGTCATTGTAATTTTTTTTTGTTCGTATAGTACTGAAAATTTTTAAAAATTAAGTAATTATGCACCTGTCTAACTAATCTTTCACCAGTTTTATATTGTTTCTACTTTTTAACTTTCTATTGTTTTTAGCCATTGATGATGGGAGTTTGACTTCCGAAACGTCTCATATTAAATCTTTATAATGTTCACGTGGGCGTTGAATCATCCTTTTTATTCTTAAAGGCCGGCTCCCAGAGAACACCCCTTTCTTCCCCTGAGAACACCCCTTTCAACTGTTCACGCGATGATTCCTCATTTCACGGTCAAGCTTGTCGCCCCTCCTCTCGAGTTGACCTGGTGAAGTAGTGAGTTGGTTTCTTGTACTCTCCACCTCACATAGCCAGGTACGCCCGGCTCATCGGGGATTGTTCTGAGCCAGGCGTCTAATCTTCTTTTGAAGATGTCCACTGTAACCCCCACTCGTGTTCCTTAGGTCTTTGGGCAGCTGATAAAACAGTTTTGGTCCTCTCACAACAAAACTATTTTCTTTCACGGTTCAGGATGTTCCCTGTCTAGTAGGCCGGGTCGAAAATGGGAATTTTTTTCATTTCTTAAAAAGTACACTATGTGAGAAGGGTTTTTTATCACTAACAAAATATTAAAAAATCAAGCATGTTCTACCCTACTACCCCTATCACATGCCCCTCCTCCCTTTTTTACCTTCATATTTGTATATGTTTAATGTTGTTATATGTTACATGATAAGTTGTTTGTTTAATGCTTGATATTTTTATGTTTCAGATAAATAGAAATAAATTGCATTTGCTTTAATTATAATTTGAATTATCATAAATTATAAATTACATATAATTTGATTCTACTTCTGAATATAAACTATCTAGAAGCAAGTCCTCAAATGCAGCGTTTGGATATCCTACGGAATTTCCAGCAGCCATGACTCCTTCAAAGCAGGTGTTGTGAGACTACCTTTTTGTGCGCCGTCGTGAAGAAGCTAAATCAAAAGGATCAGCAACTGCTAATGATTGTTACAGGGTTGTTGTAAAAGATATTGAAGACATTTGGATGAAATTTCCTTTTCCTACGATTAACACCAAAGGTATCTATCTTAAAGTCAGTCCTACTAATAGAAGAAGCCTCAAAATTTGAACAAGGTACCGTTACATCAAAGAAATGAAAGTTTTGCCTTAAAAGTAGCTCAGTATGATGAAATGTTCGATATATCTTATGAATACTATAATAAGGGAACTGAGAGGAAATCTTGCAGGTGTAAGGATAAAATCCCAATGGCAGAATGGGTCTTTTGTGGGTCAAAAACAAAGAAAAAATCAGTTAGGACCAATTGATCGCATAGCTAGTTCAACAAAGAAGAGATCTTTAGCAAGAGCCCAAGAAGCACAAAACCGTCAACTAAAAGCACAAGAAGAAATGACTGAAGCCACCAATGTTTTACATCGGAATTTATAGAAAATACCGAAGAAGATATGGATGTAGATTCAGAGAGTCAGGATGTAGATTATGAGGCCGATTTAGAATTGACTGAGAATATTCAGAAAAGGCACTCCTAAAAAACCTAGCATTAACAGCAGATCGTTATCGTGTAAGTTGTAGAGCTGCAGCTGCAATAGTCACTGCAGCTTTAAAAGATATGGGGATCCTTAACCACACGAACATGCTTGACAGAAAGAAATTAGAAAGAGAAAGAAATCGCATAGGTGAAACAAATACTTTTAGGTCTAAATCCAAAAATCTGAAGATGGAGTGCCTTGGATTTGATGGAAGGAAAGATAATACATCAACTAAAAGTGGAAAGATAAAAGAAGAACACTATGTTATTGCGAAAGAACCTAGAAGCATCTGTGTAGACCATGTCACACCAGATAATGGAAATGTTCGCTGCATAGCAGAAGAGTTGATAACCATTATTACAGACTCCAACAGCACAGATACTATCAAAGCTTTACTGTGTGATGGTACTCCTGTAAATACAGGAAAAATTGATGGAGCCATAAAACTGGTTGAAATTCATCTTAGCAGACCAGTGCAGTGGTTGGTGGGCCTCTTGCATTTGAATGAGCTGCCTTTTATGCACGTCTACAAAGCCATTGATGGTAAAACAACAGGTCCAAATACTTTTGTGGGTTCAATTGGGAATAAACTGAAAACAGAGTTAACAGAATTGGAGGTAGTCAAATATTCTCGCGTAAAGGGAAACATTAAAGAAATTCCAGCAAATGTTGTGAAGTTGCTAAGCAGTGATCAAAGATATATCTATGATATGTGTCTGGCAGTGCAAACTGAAGACGCTTCTCAAGCTCTGTCCACTCGATCCCAGGTACCTTTCACCATGCTCACTGGCTAACTCTAGCCAACAGGATATCCTTCGATTATATATCTCGACGCCAAATCCCGATAAAAACCTTCAAGATATAGTCAAGATTATTATGCAGTTCTTTGCTCCAGGGTGGTTTTGGATAAAATCTCATCCTAATGCAACTGATGGTGCATATAACTTTTGGCATTTAATGTGCTTGCTTCGAAATTTAGATGAACAACATAGATCAATCATAGAACCAGTATTAAAGAATAACGCCTACTTTGCCCACCCAGAAAATATACTCGTATCAATGGTAACTGACAAGAGACTAGAAATTAGGGAGCAAACTATTCAGAAAATCATTCTTTCAAGAACAGGATTTTCAGGTACCAGAAACTTTGAGTTGCCTCGAACCCTCAATTTCCAATCTACTGACTACACCGAGATGATCGATTGGCAAAAAGAGATCATTACTCCTCCACCGCTGCTAAACAATTTCAGCGACGATGAGCTACTACAGGCTCGATGTAAGCCACTGGAGATAACTTCTTTTCCATGCCACAGTCAAAGTGTGGAAAGGGCAGTGAACCTAGTAACAAAGGCATATCAGGAAAGAATAGGATATGACAACCGTCAAAAGTTTATCTTAAACTCATTAAAATCAAGGCGAAAACTGCCCAAGTTTGAATGGAAGGCCCAATGGAATGAATAAAAAACATATGAAATAAAATTTCCTAATGATATTGAAAATTTCTTCTCTTTTGATATGATAAGGAACAATGAAAAAGTGAATTGAATTTTAGCACATTTATTATGCCTCTATTTTTTTCTTCTGAATATATTGCTGTACTTAATTAACTTTCCTAATACTGTACATTATTAAAAAAAATATTATACGTTAATAAAGATTTATGTCATCAAAAAACCTGAATGTAGAGTAAGTCTCGTATAAATGGAATATTCTTCAATATAAGTCAAAAAGTGAAAAATTGTGTCAGGGGTAGGAGGCTTTAAACAGCGAGAATAATTTATGTGGGGGTTCCTGTGTTCCATTCAAATCCCTCACAATATGTACCTTTTCAATATAAAATTTCGACCCGGCCTACTGTCTAGCCTTTAATTTGGGAATACGACACAGTCTTCCTTTTCTACTTTCCACTGTTGTTTGGGGAGTTACAGGGTTCAGAGTAAGATTAGGGACTAGTTTCTCCATTATTTTCCAAGTGTAAGTAATGGTGTGTGTCTCTCTCCTCCTTTCCAGTGAATATAGGTTTAATTCGCGTAACCTTTCCCAGTAATTTAGTTCTTTGCACTCCTTGATCTTGGCTGTGAAGCTTCTCTGAATCCCTTCCAGCTGTCTAATGTCTTCTTTTTTATATGGGCTTGTTAGGACCGAGCAGTATTCCAATTTGAGTATGAGCAGTGTTTTCAGTAGAGGAATCATTATATTCCTATCCTTTCGTTTAAAGGGTCTCAGTCTCAGTCTCAGTCTCTGTCTCTGTCTCCTCGAGGAGGATACAGACCTGTACACCGAACTCAGTAGCCTGCTAGGGGATAGGGTGTGTAGTTTTAGGAGACTTCAACTGTCGCGGCATAAAGTGGGAAAATAGGACTGCCGATGCTGAAGGGAGGAGGCTAGTTGACTTTGCTGATGAGAACTTCCTCACTCAGTGGGTCAACGAGCCTACACGAGGCGAAAGCGTTCTAGACTTAGTATTCACGACCGAAGACAACTTCGTCACTGGCCTCACCGTTGACGAATCATTGGGCGGGAGTGATCACGGTCTTATTAGGTTCCGCGTGTGCGTCCCTCGGGTGAAGCGTAGTAACTCGAGAGGCAGTAAGCTCGATCTCCGGCGGTCGAACTTTGTTAGCCTCAGGGATAGCGTAGGAGAGAGATGGGGTTAGAGGTTGGCGGCGATGTTGAGGGAGTGTGGAGTGCATTCCGGGACGAGTTTATGGTGCTGCAGTCTGCTGCCATACCCTCAAAACCGGTCACCCCTGCTTCAACGCAGCCTAAGTGGTTCAATCGTGACATCGCTTCGGCTATCCGAAACAGGAAAGTAGCGTATAGGAGGGCGAAGGCCAATCGTTCCCACGAGAACACTGAAGCGTATGTCCGCCTGTGTAGGGAAGTGAAGGCGAAGGTTAGGCTAGCGAAACGTAACGAAGAACTACGGGTGGCAAGCCTCTGCAAGGGGAACCCTAAGGAGTTCTTCAGTTATGTTAATAGTAGAAAGCCCATTAGAAGCATGATAGGTCCGTTAAAGGATGGAAGCGGCGTTCTGCGGACCTCCGACGCGGACATCGCTAATGTGCTTAATGAGTACTTTGCGGGAGTGTTCACCAGGGAGGATACCCGCGTCATCCCCGAGCCAGGCGTGAGGCACGAAGGTGCTGGCATGGATAGTGTTAGATGTACCGCGACAGTCGTTGCCGATAGAATAGACAAACTGAGCGCGTTTAAGGCTCCTGGGCCAGACCAGTTTCTCCCCAGAGTGTTGCGAGAAGTGCGCGACCAGGTGGCTCCCCACCTGGCTACAGTCTTCAACAAATCGTTGGAGATGGGCCAGGTGCCTGGTGACTGGAGGGAAGCCAACGTGACCCCTATCTTTAAGAAAGGGGATCACGAAAGTCCAGGGAACTATCGTCCCATTAGTCTCACTTCAGTTGTAGGTAAATTATTAGAAGGGATAATAGCTGATAGGATCGTTGACCATTTGGATGGATCTTTTCCGTTTGACACACATGATTCGATTTTATTTTAAATTTCTACACAGACGAAGTTTTGCATGCCGATTACGAAAATCAGAACCATTTTTTGGAGAAATTAATAATAAAAAAGTTACAACCCTTTAAAGTATTTTATTAATATTAGTGACAAAAATCAACACAAATTAATATTTTCGATTAAATGTTGCGATGCACTGTAGCATTTTTTGGAACTGGTCGCAGTTTTCGTGTATACTATAAACACCCAGGAATGTCTGTCAGTCAGTCCGTCACGCTCAGTTTGTCAGTCGGTCACACTGAGGAACGTTTAGGTTAAGTCGTGATATTTTCGTTAGCTTTAACCAAAATATCACGACTTAACCTAACCAATCGTCAATGCCGTACAGTATAAAGAATCCTCTTCTCTTAATATATAAAAATAAATAAATAAAAAAAAATTTATTGTTTTTTATTTATTTTTTTAGGTTAATTGTACGCCCTTGACGATTGGTTAGGTTAAGTCGTGATAGTTTGGTTAATTTTTGCCTTCGCGACCCGCACGAAGGGCGGGTCTTAGGCTAGTTGTAACTTTTTTATTATTAATTTCTCCAAAAAATGGTTCTGATTTTCGTAATCGGCATGCAAAACTACGTCTGTGTAGAAATTTAAAATAAAATCGAACCATGTGTGTCAAACGGAAAAGATCCATTTGGATTCCTACAAGCTGCTTGGGGACTCCGAACATGGGTTTAGACGGCATAGGTCGTGTCTCACCAACTTGCTCGAGTTTTTCCACGTCATGTTGAGTGAGTATGATAAGAGTAGGGCGATTGATATACTTTATCTCGACTTTCAGAAAGCCTTTGATAAGGTACCTCACCGCCGGCTAATGGCGAAAGTGCGCGCGCTGGGTATCGGTGGGGAAATAGGTAGGTGGATTGAAAACTGGCTGAGGAATAGGCGGCAGAGGGTTGTAATTAAAGGGGCTAGTTCGGGTTGGGCCTCGGTCACTAGTGGGGTTCCTCAGGGTTCCGTTTTGGGGCCACTGTTGTTTATCATTTACATAAATGATATCGACGGTGGCATCGTCAGTCGGATCGCCAAATTCGCTGATGACACCAAGCTTGGGGCCAATGTTGGGACGCCCGAAGCGATCGAGGAACTGCGTGCGGACCTAGGTAGGATAGGAGAGTGGTCCGAAAAATGGCAAATGCCGTTTAACTTGGGTAAATGCAAAGTGATGCACATTGGCTACGCCAATCCCAAGTCGGACTACTCCATGTTGGGTAGTAATATCGAGGTGACTGATTTAGAAAAGGACTTCGGTGTGCTAATTAGCAGCGACCTTAAGTTTACGAAACAGTGTGTAGAGGTGGAAAAGAAAGCCCAGAAACTATTGGGTTATATCAGGAGGCAATTTCAGTTTCGGAACAAGGAGATTGTGCTCTCACTGTACATTATAGGGTGGATCGATTTTACATTTTTTTCGATTTCCATATTCTAATAGAGACAAAAACTTGCGCATGCATGAGAAAATAGCCTCTGCAAAATCTTAGCTTAATAGGTAATCATCTTCTGCCCCCGGCAGAGCGATGAAAATCATATTTTAGTAGTCAAAAACGTATTTTTCTTATAATTTTTAAAATATTTCAATATGCATCAAAATTATTCCTAATAACTATAAAGTCGATGAAAAAGACCTCATATGATCGTTTTTCCAAGCGCGTTGTCCTACGTTAATATCTTTTGCCCCCGGCAACAACGTCAGATGTTGAAAAAATAGGTAATTTATATACATATTTTCAGATCGGCTCTTTGTCTTAAATAATGCATTTATATATTTCCCATAGCATTTACATCGTTGCTTAGGCATGAAATAACACACACATGGGGCATTTAACTCCTGCATCAGGTTCTGCCACTGCAATAACATCAGGTATCATCAACTTTATGACAGTTTACGCACCAATTTGGTTTAGATAAAGAAAAACTCGTTTCACTGAGGGCGCAAAACATTTTTTCGAAATGATGCGTCTCTCTCAGACCATGCCTCAAAGATCTAAGACAATCGCCAACAAAGTCCTCCGTAGAAATTCTTTCTTTGCTCACCCAGAAAATATTTTGATCTCCATGCTACATGCCGATGAGCAACACATAAGAGAATTGGGATGGAGAAGAATATTAAAAGCACGATCAAAACAATCACCAGCGGGGGAAATTCGAGCCTTCGCCATGCCTGAGCTGCTCTACGATAGTCAAAACTATTACGAAATGATCAACTGGCAAACGGCTGAGGTGACCGAACCCCCCGTTACAAAAACAATACCTGATACCCGAATAAAAGAGTTTGTTGAGACGGGAGACCAGCCTGATGGACTGATCCCACTATTCCCTTGTCATACTCAAGCGGTCGAGAGACTCATCAAATTAGTAACCGAAGCCTCTGCCAGTGTAAGTGGAATAGAAGAGAGGGACGGATTCATCCGCTCCCGTCTTCACTCCCGAACAAAAATTTCACGATTTGATTCTAAGAAAGATTACCGTATGTAAATCGACATGCAGCCAAAGGAAGGGTGGTTGGGGCTGGATAGGGTGGAACTCGACGTACAGCCACCTCCTCGTGGTGAGTTCTGGGTTGCTAATTTTATAAAATTAGCAAGCGAGGAGCTGTACTTAGTACTTATCGTACTCATAACATCGCATTAACGTAATTATAATCCACATTTAGACTTTTCTCGGGGACAGAAGATATTACTCTAGAGCAGGGGTGGGCAACCTTTTTAAGTGAGCGTGCCAAAATCGTCAAATCTTTGATGCAAAAGTTAATCTTTACCATTTTTTAGCAGAAAACATTAAGTTAAAATATAAAACTCAGCGAAGAATTTGGATATTTATTTATTTTAATTTTTTTTAAGGTGAGCCCGGGGATTCGCGTGCCAGAAAAAAGTCGTTGGCGTGCCACGTTTGGCACGCGTGCCAAGGGTTGCCCACGCCTGCTCTAGAGTCATAAAATTTTGCGTGTGTGTTATTTCATGCCTAAGCAAGGATATAAATGCTATGGGAAATATATAAATGCATTATTTAAGACAAAGAGCCGATCTGAAAATATGTATATAAATTACCTATTTTTTCAACATTTGACGTTGTTGCCGGGGGCAAAAGATATTAACGTAGGACAACGCGCTTGGAAAAACGATCATGTGAGGTCTTTTTCATCGACTTTATAGTTATTAGGAATAATTTTGATGCATATTGAAATATTTTAAAAGTTATAAGAAAAATACGTTTTTGACTACTAAAATATGATTTTCATCGCTCTGCCGGGGGAAGAAGATGATTACCTATTAAGCTAAGATTTTGCAGAGGCTATTTTCTCATGCATGCGCAATAGGGCGGATCGAAAATGAGGTTTTTAAACTTTTTTTCGAAATTCAAATATGGCTAGTGCGGAAAATATGTGGGTGCTATAGATAATGACTGTGCATAAATATTAGTCCTGCGAAATTATATCTTCAGGTGCCACAAAGCCGTCAGTAGTATAGCCGCAAAAGGGGAGAGTGCAAGAATGTTGCAGGTTATTATATAATGTTGCAAAGGGGTGGGGGTTGTTGCAAAAGGGGGTGGGTTGTCGCAAAGGGGGTGGGGATGCTGAAAAGGGGTGGGGGATGTTGCAAAGGGGGATGGGGTTGTTGCAAGGGGGGTGGGGGGAACTTGGAGGCGGCGTTATCCCCCAAGAGAAAGGAGGAGGAGAGAAAGGAGGAGAGGTGTTCACCTGGCAGGAGCCAAGTGCACATTAAGACCAGCCGAGTTGGCGTTGTTTTATAGGCTCCTAATCAGCCAGTTGGCGTAAATGGCTTGAGTTGCCAGATACCGCGATACCATTGTATACATTATTATAGACTCCTAATCAGCCAGTTGGCTGTAAATGGTTGTCAGATACCTCTTTTTAGCAGTATTATTGTATACATTATTATTATATACGTCTAATCAGCCAAGGGGGGAGAGGTACACATGCAGGAGGTACACATGCAGGAGGTACACACACATACGCACACATGCAGGAGGTACACAGGCAGTAGTTACACATGCAGGAGAGAGAGAGCTGAAGGAGAGAGAGAGACGCCTGAAGGAGAGAGAGAGAGAGCTGAAGGAGGGAGAGAGACGCCTGTAGGAGAGAGAGAGAGACGCCTGAGAGAGAGAGAGAGAGAGAGAGAGAGTAGTTGCCTTTAAGGCATATTATTTTCGTTTTCCTAACCTAAGAGGCCACTAAGGGGTTTACCAAAGGGCCAAAAAAAGAAGGACCAGAGGTCCTTGCTCGGCTGGAGCCGAGCTGGGAATGAATCTTCACCAGCTTCTCGATCTTTTATAAGCCTCTATTCTGGCTGAGTTGCCAGATCACGCCTTGTATTGGGGTGCTGAGTTGCCAGATCGCACCATGTATTCTAATAAGCATTGTGTACCACAATATGGTAGATGAATTAAATAATTACACACTTAATTGAAATATAGATGTATATAGTGTTTTACAATAGATGTATATAGTGTTTTACAATAGATGTATATAGTGGATTATATGCAAAATATAACATTAACTTGAGCTTCCTTGAAGTTGAACTTATCGAAACAAATAACGTAGTTATCCATAATTCAACCAACCATAGAAAACAGAATTATAGAAATATATATATATATATATATATATATATATATAATATATATATATATATATATTATGAAAATCATACCAAACGTATATTATTTTAAACTATACGTAAACCACAATATATATATTTATATAGTTAATCAGTTGGAAGAATCAAACATATAAAATAACTATGTTTATATAGATATTCAATTGGAAGATTCAAAGACGGAACAAATAACGTAGTTATCCAACCAACCATAGAAAACAGAATTATAGAACGATGCAATTCGAAACACATGAGCCTCATCCCCTGCGAAGAAAATTGAAAAACGAAATTAAAGAAACGAAGAAAGTTGGAAATAACCAAAAAAAAAATTATCTAAGCTGCATCAATATGTATAACGTTGCAGTATTCGCTTGAAGAAAGGAGAGGTTGCAAACTCTACTTGAATAAATGTAATTACCTAAACTGCACGCGGATACAATTCGAAACACATGAGCTTCATCCCTGCGAAGAAAATTGAAAAACGAAATTTAAAGAAACGAAGAAAGTTGGAAATACCCAAAACATAATCCGATAGAGGAAAGGATTTCCGAGAATCTGCCCAACTCGGTCGACCATATTTTACCTTTCTACGAGTCAAATCAAACAAAACCTCACCTCACTCCTTGTTTTCAGCATTCATTCATTTCACGTGTTTTATTGTGAATTTCATCCCATATATATATATATACCCTTTGGATAACCTTTGGTTAGCTTCCGCCCGAATTGTTCATTCTGACGAAGGTCAAGCTTTCCACTCCACCTTAGACCTACAGTTTAACGTGGAACCATCAACAGCCCAGCGTCTTAACCACTAGGACACGTAGGGTACCCATTTATCTGCCAACCACTTTCTTTTATTATGTGTAATGACCACCTTAGACCTACAGTTTAACGTGGAACCATCAACAGCCCCAGCGTCTTAACCACTAGGACACATAGGGTACCCATTTATCTGCCAACCACTTTCTTTTATTATGTGTAATGACCACCTTAGACCTACAGTTTAACGTGGAACCATCAACAGCCCCAGCGTCTTAACCACTAGGACACGTAGGGCACCCATTTATCTGCCAACCACTTTCTTTTATTATGTGTAATGACCACCTTAGACCTACAGTTTAGCGTGGAACCATCAACAGCCCAGCGTCTTAACCACTAGGACACATAGGGTACCCATTTATCTGCCAACCACTTTCTTTTATTATGTGGAATGACCACCTTAGACCTACAGTTTAACTCTGAACCATCAACAGCCCCGCGTCTTAACCACTAGGACACGTAGGGTGCCCATTTATCTGCCAACCACTTTATTTTAGTGTAATGACCACCTTAGACCTACAGTTTAACGTTGAAACCGAATGTTATTTTTAAAATATAATTATGATATATTTCTTTATACCCTCTCGATTACATTAGTGACGAATGATGCGGGAAATTGAGTAAATGGAAATATTATTTTCTCGAAAACTATGGGTGATAGAAAACTTCTGAAACCATATTTGGAATCAATATCAAAAGTTCTATACGAATCACCAAATAATTTTCAAAGCATTAATTCTATTAGTGAAAATATAAAGATGCAATTACTCGTCCGTACCCGTTATAGCGGAATGGTACACGTCATAGCTCCACCCAGCTACATCGGCAGCCAATCACGACGAACATCTGGTCTTTTGGGCGGAGCTTGGCGAATGTGCATATAAAAGGGGATATTTTCAGTTGGGAGTAACAGTAGCTATTTTCGCATCAGTGAATAATCATTCCTCAACCATGGACCTGTACGTCTCCCCAGATTTGTATGAAGAAAGTGATACTGCAGCATTAACCGCAATTAGTCTTTTCAATGCGATTGATTGTGGCGAATTATTTTCGACGCAAACCGTAGAAGATATTTGCAGTGACGCTCCTTACAATCCGACGCAAGGGACTACCATAGAAATGTAAGTGTCCATAATTCGATTTTATATATATATGGAGAGTTGTAGTATTTCGTCAAATAGATACTCGCCAAAAATGTCAATCAGTGTTATTTCCCCATTATGCTAAAATCGAAAATGGCGTCACTCCTCGAACCAAAGATATCTTCACATAATGGGGATCTGTCTGTATACTCTGTATATGTTTTAAAAGCATTATTCCTTTAAGGTCCGATGAGGATTTGACACGTGTTATACAATCTTTTGAAGAACCTCGGAATATGGATGATATACTGATCAGTCAGCAGTGTCACACATCCTCCACCATGGACCTGTACGTCTCCCCAGACTTGTATGAAGAACGTGATACTGCAGCATTAACCACAATTAGTCTTTTCAATGCGACTGATTGTGGCGAATTATTTTCAACGCAAACCGTAGAAGATATTTGCAGTGACGCTCCTTACAACCCGACGCAAGGGACTACCATAGAAATGTAAGTGTCTATAATTAGAATTTATATATATATATGGAGAGTTGTAGTATCTCGTCAAATAGATACTCGCCAAAAATGTCAATCAGTGTTATTTCCCCATTATGCTAAAATCGAAATTTTTATGGCATTCACTCCTCGAACCAAAGATATCTTCACATAATGGGGATCTGTCTGTCTGTATACTCTGTATATGTTTTAAAAGCATTATTCCTTTAAGGTCCGATGAGGATTTGACACGAGTTATACAATCTTTTGAAGAATCTCGGAATAGGGAGGGTATACTGATCAGTCAACAATGTCACACCGAAATAATGTAAGTGTTTTTCGATCTTTTTGGGATAAGAAGACACAATATATTTTCATAAATTTATTAAATGAAAGAAATCAGTAAAATAAACGAATATACCGTTACAAATATACGAACAAAAACATTATAATATACAACGAGTACGTACAATTGGAAAACGGTTTTTTATCTGTCTGCATACCATTTCATCGTTTCGGTGAGTGTGACACGGGTCAAATAAATTTAAAAAATTTATAAATTCTTTATCATTTGACATATGCATGAGAAATGAGACACAGTACATTCCGCAAACATTAGTAAAATATCCCTGCATACGAAATGGGTTCCATACAACTTCGGGAATATGTAACTGAGCGAGAAATTTTACAATAATAGGGTCACTCCAGGGTTGAGTACCGAGTGAATCAAAATAGTACAGGCGCTGTCTATTTTTAAAATAGACAGCGATCCAGTGAATCCCTTCATTACCGATGATGTCTGTGTTCACAATAAGACTACCGCATTCTCGCGTACTTGGCAAACTCAATGTTTCATTCTTCGCAAACACGCCGATAAATTTGGAACGTGTGACTCGCTCCATTACTTTCTGAAGTGTATTAGCATCCATTTTAAAAGTCAGTGTAACGCTTCTAAATCTATCTACTTCTATTAGGGCTTGCGATTCGAGATATACTAGTACACTAATAGGAGCGTCTATAGGCTTGGCGAATTCCAGCCGCACTGAGATGTTACCGCTCTGCTGTGGTGTTAAATGGGTATTTACGCTAGCAGATAAGTCAGGTGTAATGTCAAACGGATAAGGTTAAATTGATCAATGAATTCTTCCTGCGTTACCCCATTACCAAGCTCATCACAATCACCTGCAATATGGGTCAGATTACTATAGGCTCTGGCACAAAGAGGTAACACAGCGTCTGATGAATAGTCCGTACCCATTGTTCCACCCAAAGCAGTGCCATTAACGTATAGAGTTATATTTTTAAGTCCGAAATTCTCGAATTTAAAGGCACTTTTTATATTTTCCATTCACCGAAGCGTGGTCCTGCATGCCGATTAATATCCTTTTAGGAAGATTTCCCAGGGCAATGTTTTCTATCTGCTTCGATGCCAACCCTGCAGGAACCGTATATAGTTTGATCTGCACTCTGTTAATAGGATATTTCACTGTAGCGTTTAGTAAATTTTTCTCAATTTCTAGTTGTTTTGGTGAACTTAATTTCACTCGCCGTACGCGGAGGTATGTGTCCATAATGTGAACCACAACGGACTTTGCACCCTCTTCTTGATTCGCATCGCATCCAGATTTAAGCAGATCTCAGGACTCGTGCGGGTGAGCTTTATTTTCATATCCACCCCGTTCACAAGCAACTTCTCCTGGAAAGTGAAATCTGTGTGCAACCGTCCAAAACACTCGTATATTTTCTTTTTAGAATTTTTAAATTTGTCCTTTATACTATTTTCATCTTTAGTTTGGTAATATCCCTCCGCACTTAAAAAGGTAGCCTTCGCTTCTTTGGAAAAGTTGAGGACATTTTCCAAATAGGCTCGTAGATGATAGTACCCCGTGCCTGCCGATATGTTGGTCTGATTTAAATATACGTCACACTGGTTGAATATGGCGTGCAGAAAGTTTGTTTCAGGGTATACAGCATATTTGTCATCGCAGGCCGTTCCATCAGAATGGGCTATACGTAGCTTAGCGTACATGTGCACAAGCTTGGATCAAAAAAGTAAGGACCTGAGCTGGGTATCACGAATTCTATAGGTGCACTCGGTGAACTAATTGTGTTTAAAGGGTTAATTGTAATAAAGTCACTGTGCTCAATAGAAACTTGGGTTGGCGGGAGCTCAAAAAAGGACAGCTCCGATTTACAGCATTGTGAACTACATGGGTGGATGAAGCGTGCCATGGCGAAATAGTGACTCCTCTCTCGACAAGTGGTAAACAAACTATGATTCATGAGATCAATATCCTTAGCTTATATCAGTCAAAAAAGTGGTCAACCATAGGTTTCATTCGCTTACAGCATTTCTTTTTTGATAGCCTTTTACGTTTAATACCACGTGACCCCTTCTTCTTCCGGGGAGCCCTCTTCTTCTTCCCGCCACCACGCATTTTTCTCTTGCATCTTTGATGATTTCGTTCCGTGTACGCTTTAAATGTTTTTTAGAGCTTCTTTAGGTTTAGCCCCGGCCAATATGTCTTCTGCAGTGTTAAGGCCTGATTGTAGCGCTTTCCTTCCAAGGTATCTGGCACCCCTCTTCAGCAAAGGAACAGCCGTACGTAGTATGGATGAAAAAATGGATCCAAGTCCACTACCGCGCTGGTATCGCATCCCTCGATAGACGGTGAAAGGCTTTCTATCCATTATAACTCAGTGCGTCGAAAGTGTAGCTTCACTGTTAAGCTCCCGTTACCGAATGGGAAGTTTTCGCCCTCAATCGTTCTTATATATATTGTGATATTGGTTATTAAATTAGTTGCGACATTCACATAATGGGGCCTGTCATATGTAATACTCAAACTCCTTCCTCTATGGTTGGGGATGTGAGCAATGCGCAGCAGGCGTGCCTGGGTATCCCCAACAAACTGGTGCTCCACTATATTACTGTAAATATAGCACATGTCTGGGGACCTTTCAGCCAATTTCTCCATCTTCAATTGATACATTAATCTGGACAAGTTATACTGTGTCTCGTGAAATGTGTCTCTTTGGAAGGCTGCGCTATATCGGCCGTTGGTTAGAATTTTGAACTTTCTATGTTTCTTTAAGACGTCTGTTAGTCTTTGATTTTAGGATTAGTGTATGTGCAGGGTTGTTTACGATTTCATATACTAAATCATTCGTAAGGTTTGAGTTTCTTAAACTCACGTTTAAGCCTCTCACAACATCCTCGGCCGAACCATATTGACCCGGCCCTAGTCTTACTTCTGTACTGTAATACCGTGTAATCTTAGTCCGAGCGATGCGCATAGTTTCATCCATAGCTACCCCAGCTTTTTCACACTCGTCAATGTCTCTAAGAATCGTAAAAACGGTTTCTTTATGTTCAATATTTAAAAAGACGGTGTCCAGCTGAATTTCGCATATCCCCACCTCATACGAATCACGACCCAATTCAATGTGCCCATGGAGTTCTGTTACAAAGTTGGCTAGCGTGTTGTTAGGGTGTACAGACAGGGACGAGGAGGACGGGAGTGTGACGTAGAAATGGTTAGGAGCCATGTTGCATACTATTTAAGCTTCATTATTGCATCAGCTTTTATATAGGTGTTGAAGCTTTCTGGGTACCCTAGCCATTTCACCAGGTACATTTTTCTCCTTCCTGAACCTTTGCTTCCTAAAATTTTCTCAATTTTAAACACATTTTTTTCTAAATTAAACGCAACTTTCTGCAATTCCTCGCGGTAAAAGCCCCTGAGATTTCTTCCCCATTCAAATCTTCAATGTAATACATCATTATCTCACCTTTAGGTCTCACAGCCCTAACTTTAAAAATCTCGCGTGTCCATCCTTGCTCAAAACCCTTTGCGAATTTATTCCCCGAACGCGACAGCCTTACATAATCATTGATTTTGAAGCGCACAGAGTGTGGTGGTGGTGGTGGTGGTGATCCATCTCTTCTCGGGAGCGTACCTCTTTCTAAAACTTCGTTAGGTGTTGCCCCAATCGTGCGATGGTGTGAGCGGTTGTAGGATGATGCCAATGATTCCAGAATGTCTAGAAATCTGTGTGTGTTTTTATGTGTAAAATAACGGTGCATGCGTTCCTTTATGGTGCGCTGAACTCTTTCAGCTAAAGAAGCCTTATGTATAGAATTGGTTGTGTAATAGCTGATATTAAACTCTGTCAACATATTCTGAAAAGCACGGCCTATAAACTCCTTCCCCATATCCGTACAAAAATAGCCAGGAACCCTGTTTCTTTTAACATTAGCGTTTTGGTGGCTTTAGCAACTGTTTCAGGTGATTTATTTTTCAGAGGAACTAGCCACAGATATCTAGAGAACACGTCTATTATGAATAGAATGTAGCGGTAACCATCGTTATACACAGAATATCTTTGCATGTCTGTTAAATCTGCTTGCCAAATAGAATCAATCGAGGAAGCCGTTGTCTTGGCTGTTTTAAACCTTTTTCTCACAGGCTTATGAAGCGTATAAGCGTCCTGCTCCCTCAAAAATCTTTCAACATCTTTTTTTCCTACTCCGTAAACACTTCTGTACAGTCTATCTACGCCGCCGTAAGAGGATGGGGTAGAAATGTCATAATAGCGTTTAGTTAATACGTTAGCCATTTGCGTATTTTAGAGGCACGGTGGTTTAACCTCTTCTTGCTCCTCTTCAAAGGTGTTACCGCCGGGGGTGACGGCGCCTTCAATTGTGTCACAGGCGTTGCATGTTCCAAGTCTTTTAACCTGTTCAGATTTCCTATCAACGTTTTAGGGACATTTATTTGTTGTAGTCTTGCTTTAATATGCTTCCATCCTGATGGTGATGGCCTATCCCACTTTCTCACCAGATCATGGACAATGTCTACGATATTCGATCCCTGTACCTTTGATCCTTCCACAATGATCTCCCCTGTATCGGTCCATTGTATGGCGGGATCCTCATTCAATAGATTATAAAGACTTAAGCCTTTACTCCTCAATGTAAGTGGGAGGGTATTTTTTAATACATGTTCGATATGTTGTGTGGCTAATCTTTTTGGTTGGTCAGCTGTGTCGCCGGGTACAGATCCTATGTCGCCATCGTCCCCCGTGCTGTGCCTAATAACCACAGGAATCTCTGTAGGGCTCTTATAATTTTCGTACTCGTGAAGAAATTTCTGCAGAGCTTCTTGGTATAAGATTCTTTTCTCATCAGGTGTTTTTTCACTGTTTAATAGGGCTAACAATTCGCTTTCCATTCTTTTAAGTCTGCTTTTACGGGGATCTAGATCCGTGTCTCTTTGCAGTGAGGCGTACACCTCGTGGGGAATCACTACCACTTTCTTCATTATATTAATCTAGTCAGTAAAGGACCCAAAACTGAAAATAAGATGGGGAGAAATGACCCTCCTTTGTACAATAATTCGCTTTTTCTTCGCTACAGTTTGGCTTTTACGAGCGAGTGCACGTATTATGTTCTTGTAGCGGCGTAGGCGAGCCTTCTGATGGGTTTTCATTGATACATTGCAATTTATAACGTTAAGACAGATTTCACAGATGCATTTTAAAAAGTCGGCATCGATTTTTTAATAAACATCTGCTGCATTGCCCGAGGCAGTCGATGATAGATTTTTATTAATTCACGGTATTTCTTTAGTCTCTTTGTCATTCTGGAATATACACCGTTTCAGGCTCGTTTGGAAATATATTCGTTCGCAGAAGCACTCTAAACGTGTTTCGCGGATGAAGGTCGCAAAGCAAATATCCGTAACGCGTGCTTGTAGCTTCTTTATAAACTTCCAAAAACTCCTTACGCTGATTCGGGAACATTTGATTGGCTAATACCCCAATTTGTGATACATCTCTACGTTGCGCGAATAAGACTAGATATTGCGTATTTAACGACACATCGCGCATGTATCTATTTTTGAAAAATAGATTCTGATTGATGAAGAACACGCTTATGTTAAGATGGTGGGGAGAATACTGTAAATGTCTCGGCAAACGTTTTATCCATCTCCAACATGAGATCGTCAATTACAATGATTGTATGTTCATTTCCCTTTAACGAATTAACGTCATATACGCCTTTGTGGAACAAAATATCATCTTGGTACTCGTTGAACACTGATTGATACGTCGAATAGCACCATATAACTTTATGCACAAATTTCGAGAACATCTCCCCCTTTTCTTTAATGATTTTAAGCATAAACACAGTTTTACCACATCCTGTAGGTCCAGATATAATACATGTGGATGGGCTCGTGAATCTGAATTTTCTACAGAGTCCATTTCTAACACGTCACACTCCTAAGTGAGTCATTTACAAAATATTACAAATTTTGAGTGCTGATCCTTATATTTCTTCTCCCACAGAACCGTGAATGACGATGGGTAGAGCAGCCCATCATTACGGATGACCTCGACGACAGTGTAGTTGTGATCTCCTCCCCTGAACCCTCACCAGCGATACCGGTAACACGTCCAAAGCGGAGGTATGAGATACCCACGTCAGGTATAAAGCGACCGAAATACGCGTCTGTTGCAGCGGTAATAGATCCCCAACCCTCAACCTCTTACGCAACAACACCCCAGCAGCACCTAATATATCCCCTTATTCATCCGCCGCCCCCGTTCTGTTAAGTCTACAATAATAGAGCCCCAACCATCAACCTCCTACGCAACAGGGCCCCCATCAGCAGCACCTAATATATCCACTAATTCACCCCCCGTTCTGTTGAGGATGGTATAACGCTGGAATTGGTGCGATCCGCAGCCCCCACCCAGCCTTGACTAGAAATCGGTATAGAGTCAGGGTCGACCCTAGAGTCATGTATAGCAATGGTATTGAGCGCGGACTACGCCGGTTGTAGAGCGTATTATAGAGTTTGCTCTTCAGAATCGTGACGAGCGTGAAGTCAGGACGAGTATGTCCTTTGGATTCGGGTCAGATGACGGTGATGTAGACGATTATTGGGTGATAGTGCCATTTAGACGTTGGCGGCTGAAGATGTAGAATATATATTAGGGCGTATAATGCAAGCCGCCCAAAGTAGTATAGCCTTCAATATGGACAACTTCACGGTAAATATTGACCATGTATACCGTGTTGCGGGTCATAGTGCCATACCGTATACTCTTAACTTCAATTCTCAAGCTATTTATAGACGCATATAAACGTCGATCGTGGTTGCGGCTTTATAGCAGTACTCTTAGCACGTATGTTTACTGTACAAAATACACGAACTCAAAAAATTTGGTTGCCTACAGTCGTGGAGCATGCCCGTAAACTAGCTGAAGACTGTGAACTTGAATTTGACTGTAATATGGGTCCTGAAGAGCTGAGAAGGGTAGAACAGGAAATGAATGTCCGCATAGTTGTGTTTGGGTTGGATGATCGTCGTAGGACTGTGTATGTTTTAAAAGCTGTGTGAGAGATCGTACAAGGCCCCTACTTATTTTAGGATTGTCAGGGACAACGTATCTCCCCATCCGTAATATAAGGTGGCTTTACGCGAGTTATGACAAAAGTCGAAAAATATGGGAGACATCATGATTTGTGTAAGGGGTGCCTCGAGTTTGCGGATGATATAGTGAGACATTGTAAAGAATGTCACATGGTATGTGAGCAGTGTAAAAGCACCAAATGTGAAAGCCGTGTAGTTGAAGCTGAGAAGAGAGACTGTGATGTGTGTAGACGCACATTTTTCAATAATAGCTGTTTTGATTTCCATAAATCAATTGGCACGTGCAGGAAAATGAGAATCTGTGAATGTGGTATGTTTCACACAATGGATAATTGGGGAAAATTTAAGCACAAGTGTGACGTAATTCACTGTCCTACATGCCAGGAGGAATATAAGGCGGATGGAGTAAAGCATGTATGTTATATGAAAGATGCTAAGCCTAAAAATAACCCCTGTATAACTGTATACTACGATATAGAAACATATACGAACGCTGAAACCAAAGAGGTAATTCCACATTTACTTGTGAGCCAGACTATCTGTGATGAGTGTATGGATATCGAATGTGACGAGTGCCCCAAATGTGGTAAACGGACAAACGTTTTTAAAACGAATGTCAGCGATAGTCCTGTGAAAACTATTTGTGTCCTATATTGTCAAGTTAGCCGACAAGTTCAAAAAAATGACTGTGTATATTCTCGCCCATAACGGGGCAAAGTTGACACGCAGTTCCTTTATAAGGAGTTGCTTGAACACGAATCCTCTGAGATATTTACAGGTGATCCATTGAAAAGAGGCAACAAATTAATACAGATGCAGATAAGAGGCAATGTACAATTTAAAGATACTTTATTATTCACACCTTGTAAATTAGCAAAGCTACCCAAGGTGATGGGAGTAGCAGCTGAAGTTTCCAAAGGATACTTCCCATACACTTTCCTCACCAGCGAGACTTTAAACTACGTAGGCCCACCACCCCCCAAACATTATTTTGACTGCATGGATGAACGTGAAGACTTTGATCGATACTACGACAGTTTTAATGAAAGTAACCCTTATAATATAGCTGATGAATGTGAGCGTTATTGCGTGAATGATGTGCGCGTGCTTAGAGTATGTTTCCAGGCCTTTAGAAGGATGTACATAGCCCGTTTCAAATGCGATCCACTGCAAGTCGCAACCACCATCGCATCATTATGTTTTACGGTGTTCAAGAATAACTTCATGCCGAAAGACACCTTAGCCATTATTCACCGAAACAATCCCCGCAGTTACGGGCACAAGGCTATTTACTGGCTCATACACCTACAGCAACAGACAGGTGTATACATAAAGCACGCCCGCAACACGGGTGAAGTACCCATTAAGATTAATGGACGTGTTTTTTGGGTTGATGGGTTAAGTGAAAACCGTGTCACTGGTGTGAAGACTGTGTACTCCTTTAACGGTTGCTGGTGGCATGGATGCCCCCGTCCTGAGTGCGGAGTCACCGGAGATATCAACGGTAGGTCTCCTGCCGACTGTCTTGCATCGACCCGCACCCGCGATCAACTTATAGGATCACAGTTCACTCACAAAGTCTTGTGGGAGCATGAATATGATGCACGGATGGAGACAGACGAGGTGTACCGTGAGGAAATAAAAGCGATCAAGCGTTCAATGGTGCTGGATCCTCTCAAATGTGGTGATAGCTTGTTTGGAGGACGTACAAATCCTTTCAGACTATACTTCCCACCTACGGAGGGCGTGAAGCTCCATTACTACGATTTCTGTTCTTTATACCCATACGTGATGAAGAGCAATCCGTACCCCGTGGGCGCTCCTGAGAAACTGGTGGGGCCTAGCCTACCATCCATCAATGAATTTTCAAAAAATTTGAATGATCGTTACTTTGGGATCTCTTTCGTAGACGTACTCCCCCCACGCAATTTATGGATGCCGATCTTACCTGTCGTTATCGACGACAAGCTCATGTTTCCCCTGTGCGTGAAGTGCGCGGAAGAGGATAACGGCGAATGTAACCATATACCCCACCAGCGTAAGATCAGAGGCGTATATACAAGTCCTGAGTTGGCCCTAGCCGTGCGCCATGGTTATAGAATACTGAAGATACATGAGGTGTGGAGGTTTCAGAAGCTACCCAACCTTTTCACACCATATATAAACACCTTTTTGAAGGATAAGGTTGAGGCATCAGGGTATCCGCGAGGAGTTGATACCGAAGATGAAAAGTCTGCCTATATTCAACGTTACCGCGACCGCGAAGGTATACAACTTGATCGTGTCCAAATTGTAAAGAATCCTGGCAAGCGCTTTAGTGCAAAGTTGTGTCTAAACAGTCTATGGGGAAAATTTGCGCAGAATACCGGCAGAGGGAGCATTCATTTGGCACAAAGTTATAGCGATGTCTGGGATTATGCCAATGCCCCCGATAAAGAGGTCATGGAGATCGTAAATGTAGGTAATACTTACGTAATAAAGTACAACAACACTGAATTTGCCACAGATACCTCAAGGGTTACAAACATACCTGTGGCCAGCTTCACAACAGCCTACGCCCGTATAAAACTTTGGGGTCTATTGCATTCTCTTGGGCGGAGAGTATTGTATGCCGATACAGATAGCGTGATATTCACAGAGAGGGAGGGTGAATACATGCCCACTATTGGGGAGTTCCTCGGCGAGCTCACTGATGAGATCAAGGATGAGTATGGGGACAACGCATACGCCGACTCTTTTGCCTCAACAGGACCTAAGACTTATGGGGTACGGGTCAGGGTGGGGGATGAAATGAAATATATCGTGAAGGCAAAGGGTATTACGCTCAACCATGCGAATCGGGAGGTTGTTAACTTTGAGTCGTTGAAGGATCTAGTATGTTTGGATGAACAACCTCACCAACTAATTGTAGGCACCCACAATTTTCGGGCGCAGAAGCTGGGGGGCGTGAAGGAACTTAGGGGTACGATGGTGTGCCGTAACACCTATAGGAAACGTTACCAGTTACCTGGTACCTATGATACCGTACCCTTTGGATACCAATGATGCTTCTAACTCACACGTCTTGTATATAATCGTATCTATATATATATATATATATATATATATATATATATATATATATATATATATATATATATAACTTGAATATCTCGTTTATTAAATCGTATTTGTAAATATATATAACTTGAATATCTCGTTTATTAAATAAATCATGTTTCAAATAGCGTTTCACTTTCTCCTTTGTGTGTGTGTGTGTGTGTGTGTGTGTGTGTGTGTGTGTAGGTGAAAGTTCTAAGCTCCGCCCACTGTAAGACCGTGAGTCATGCTACTATCTGGGAATCCCTGCGTGGTCAGTCGACCGCAGTAAGCCCGAGAGATCAGACGTGTATTCAGATCAGACGTGTATTCAAATGGCTACCTTTAATATTGCTTGTACAACGTTTACGAAATGGTATTCAGTAAAGTGCCAGGATGTGGTGGATACCGAAAAACTTCCTATTCATCCCTCCTATGCCTCTTTTAAAAACACATTGGATTGTGCGAAGTTCCAAGATGTACAAATACTCTACGGATGTTCTGGTGAGACCGTTGAAGGCTTTCGTTGCACAGACGATGTGCTGAAGTATACTGCAGAGCTAAACTTTATAAAGTCTCACATACACCGTGAAGTAAAAGAAACAACGCGTGCAGAAGAGAAGCAGCAGGTATGGATAATGAGTCTTGCTGATGGGTGGTGTGACAAGCGGTATTACGTCATGCTACACCATGTCGATTACTCATACCCTACGACTGGAAATGTGAATCTCGTGATCATGGACAATCTTAAGTATTTTTATCACTATATTAACGTATATCATGATGAGGTTCGTAGTGAGGTTGTGGCTAGTGCCCTGCGTGAATTTTTAACAGAGTTTAGAGACGAGTATCGTTTGATGGGCAGAAAGGAAAAATATGAACATATGTTCCTCTCAAATAGTGCGCCTGAGTGTGGAGATGTTTAGTAAAATGTTCCTAGTTCTTATCCAAAATGTCTGGTGCGTAGGCTGGTAGTGATATTCTTGTACCGGTACAACAATTCGACTCGCGGAACAAGCCCATTCACGTATCATCGAGTCAGCCGCCCGTCGAACCATTCCTGCCTACCTGCGTGCCTCACACGGCTCATAGTTATCTCAGAGCTTGAGCCGAGTGGACGTGCGCTCTTCGAATACGATGGAACTTCCTTTGAGCAGCATTCTCAACGCCTCGTACGATGTGTCCGTGACGAAATCGTTGCGCGTGTTCAGGCGTAATTCCGGTACCATTAGCTATGTACTGGAAACGGAATGTAGACCGACAAACAAACGGGTTTATTTAAGTATCGAGGAGATGAATAGAATCTTTGTGATAGTTGAGAAGTGGAGTGAAGATCGTTATAAAATACCTGCTAACGTAGGTACAAGAAGAGAGCAGATTAGTGACGCACCCTCATACGCCGTTGTATGTACGTTGTGTATAAATAACGATCGGCCGTGCATTGATATAAGGCTGATGTGGAAGAATGCTTCTGATAATAACGCTCTTATTCCTACGCGAAACCGTTTCATCCTCGACAGAATGTTTGAAATCGTCGGATTCCGTAAACTGAAACCTATATTAGACGCGCGTGTTACGGATATGTTTTATTTTGATACAGTACTTGAATACGCATACACTGCTCTGCTCGATGGGTTTACCGAGTGTAGGGCTGGTGAGAATGGTCTAGTGCTGGATGTTTATTTAAAAAGTTTAGACTCTTTGAAATACCATGAACTTTGGTACAAAGCAATTGATCGGTACAAGGCTGAGCTCACCTACACCGTTCACCCTGAAGAACTATTTCTTTATATAACGCGCAGTTGTCGTAACGATTTAGAAGATTATTTCAATTGCCGCTATGTTGAGTGAGTTCACGATTGAAAAGCTCGAGTCGGTAGAAATAAACCCTCGATTGGAAAAGCGTTCTTATAAACTTGTGTTTAATAATGTAGCTAACGATGAACTCTTTGTGCGTGCTTTTGATTGTATTCTAGACGTGTTTAAAGATGACTTACCAACCGGTTGTAAAGTGGGAACAAAAATAGTACTGAACGATATGAAAGCCCTTCATATCGAATACAGGTTTCCCTATACTTTAAGCGGTGAAATATTATTAAGCCGCATATACTGCGTAATGCAGAGCAATAATGATGTAATTGTAAACTCGATTAAGACCGAGTTTAGTATTTTGAAAAAAAAGTGAATTGTATATATATTTTGCTTGACATTTCTCCTGTACTGATTATACGCATATTTCTATTGATTTGTGTTTATATATATATATATATATATTATATATATATATTTTGCGTGATATTTCTCCTGTACTGTTATGTACATATTTCTATTGAAGTGTATATTTATTTGAAATGTATATTTTATTTTATATATCACCATAATTGTGTGTGTGTGTGTATATTTCTCCTGTACTGTTATGTACATATTTCTATTGAAGTGTATATTTATTTGAAATGTATATTTTATTTTATATATATATCCATAATTGTGTGTATATATTTCTGTTATACGCATATTCCTCAAATGTATATTTATTTTCTATATATTTATAATAAAAAGAATGATGCAATGTTGTTTATTGTTATGCCTTCTACTACCGGTATTCGAAATATAATAATGTATACAACGGTATTGCGGTATCTGGCAATATTTAAGCCTTCTAAGCCAACTGGCTGATTAGGAGTCTATAATAGTGTATACAATGGTATCTGGCAACTCTGTCTTCGAATGAATACATGGCGCTATCTGGCAACTCATTTACAGCCAACTGGCTGATTAGGCGTATATAATAATAATGTATACAATAATACTGCTAAAAAGAGGTATCTGACAACCATTTACAGCCAACTGGCTGATTAGGAGTCTATAATAATGTATACAATGGTATCGCGGTATCTGGCAACTCAAGCCATTTACGCCAACTGGCTGATTAGGAGCCTATAAAACAACGCCAACTCGGCTGAAGTCTTAATGTGCACTTGGCTCCTGCCAGGTGAACACCTCTCCTCCTTTCTCTCCTCCTCCTTTCTCTTGGGGGATAACGCCGCCTCCAAGTTTCCCCCCACCCCCCTTTGCAACAACCCCCCCCTTTGCAACAACCCCCTTTGCAACATTACATAATAACCTGCAACATTCTTGCACTCTCCCCTTTTGCGGCTATACTACTGCCGTCGAAAAAAGTGAAATATAATGATTTTCTTATATTCTGAATTAGTACAATAACTGAAACTTACTTGTTATTATTATATATTAAGTGTTCCAATTACCAAAATAGTTACTGAATTACGCAGCTCTTAGTTTATTTAGATCAATGTTCTTTTGATTAATGATCTAAGTAATCCAGAACTCACCACGAGGAGGTGGCTGCGTGTCGAGCTCCACCCATGCCCTCCCAACCACCCATCCTTGCGCATGTTTTTTTCTATTAACGTTTTATTTAAACTTTATATTCAGCTTTACTTTCGAATGATGGTATTTTTTTACGTGACTGAAGTGTTGATCTTATGAAGCCATCTCGCGCGTTCAATCCAAATACTTTTGATGATGCTTCAGTCACTAATTTTACCATTCTTTCTACTACTTGTGTATGACAAGGGAATTTCTCGAATGGAGGGGTACTCTTGTTTTCTATGAATTCTTCAATCTCATTTTCTGTCAGGTGTCTTGTCACAGGTGGTTCAGTGACAATGCATTTTTGCCAATTAATTAAATCAGTATAATCAGTAGCTTCAAATTGAATAACAGGTACTGTGAAACGCCTCACAACTTTTTCCTTGTTTGTTTGCCTTGCTTTCTTTATTCGCCTTCACGCTAATTCTCTTATGGCGCTGCGGTCATCATGAATCATTGATGCTAGAATATTTTCTGGATTTGCAAAAAATGCATTTCTTTGTATGACAGGGTTTACAATATCCTTTACTTCGTCATTCAGTGTTCTTGTTAGTTCAATAGTTTTGAAAACATGTTTTGAGCCATTGACAAAAGACGTACTTTGCTTAATAGAAAACCACATTGGGATGTAGACCTTCATTATAAAAGAAGCAATGTTCATGAGGTTCTCAGATGGACTTACAGTTGAAACGTATAGACGAAGCAAACGATTTGCTGTAGTCAGCCATCGTGAATGTGCCATTTTGCCTGGACTACGATGAGCAAGATCTGGAGAGCAATATCCCTTTGTTATGGCCTGATGAATATCAATTAGATATTTTTGGTCGGTGCTAAGATCTTCACAGTCTACAGTTGGTTCCTCAGCATCAATCCTTTCAAACTCGACAATAGGAAGACTCTCACAGTTCTCTAATTCCCTGCCAATAGGACCGGTGAATCCGCGGGGGCCAGATGTTTTTCCATCCAGCTTTGCAACTAAATGGCGTAATGGCAATTCATTGGCATGGAGCTGGCACACTAAATGTTGAACTGGCTTCTTGAGCTTCAATTCTATAAGCCTTATAACGCCTCCCTTTTCTCCAGTGTTGACTGCTGCACCATCGCATCCAATGGCAACAAGGTTTTCCAGGTTCATGTCATTATTTCCAATATACTCAAACATTCCTTTACATATTTCTTCAGCTGATCCAGAATTCACAGAATAATGGCCCAAATAATCTGAACCAGGTTCTCTCACTAAAGTGATATGTTCTTCTGTTACCTTCTTCTGATATACTTTGGACTCTTTTTTTTCTTGGAAGAGTGTGGAATCTTTTCGACCATCAAAATAGATTCCTCTGATTGGGACCTGATTTTGATCTTTCATAATTTCTGATCTCTTCTTTTGTCTTTCTCTTCTGATTTTACTCCTATCCACTACTTCAGATGTATTGTCAATAGAAACTTCTCCAATATCTTGCAATACTGCACTAACAATGAATGCTGCAGCTCGATCTGAAACTGCAGTCCTGTCACAAGCAGTAGCCACTGAAGGTAGATTTGTAGTTTTCCTTTTCTTGAATAATTGTTCTTCAGGTTGTTCGAGCTTTCTCTTCGAGCTAACTGGCTCTGGAAATGTATCGTCTGATATTTCGCCAGATTCACTTTCAGTATTTGATGTCGATGATGATAATTCAACATTTGTATCCTGCAATTTCTCCTGTGAAGATTCTTTGGTGAGCCTCACAGCTTCTTTTTGCTTTCTTAGCAACGTAGATGCTTTTTTCTTTGAGAGTGTAATATCAACTCTATCAATAAACAGTTTTCTTTCACTCCTTTGATCTAAGAGGAACGTCACTTCTTCCTTTGGAACCGTTTTTTCTTTGGGACAAGAACATTGTGTTAGTACTTTGCACTTGCACGCTGCAATGTCAAAAAGTTTCGTGTGTGCTTCTTTTTTGAACATATCAATCTTTGCTTTGTAAGCTTCAGAATTTTTTCTGCTTTGGTATGGCTTCATAATGACACGATACTTTTCGTGGTAGCTTCTGAACATTGTTTCAATTCGCCTGTCTGACAGAATTGGGACGGAAGCACTTTCCCAAATTGTTTTCAATTTATCAACAACTTGTTCTAATATTTGAGATATTGAAGGATCTTTATTAGTATTCTGTTTCAAATCGTTTCTTACAAACAAGTAATATTTAAAAACTCCTTCGTATGTAAGAAGATTCCTGTGCCACAAATCTTCCCCCATACCAAACATGGGGCACTCAGTTGAGGCCCTGGTTGATTTTGCACAAACTCGAGACATTTTGAAAGTATACAAATCTGAAAAAGAAAGAGCTAATATCAATTATACGTTAATTTCAGTTAATAGTACATGGCAAACTTAGGGCAACACAATACAGAAATGCAAAATATATAAGAAATATAGTTTAGACTATCTGAGTAACGCCAACAACAGAACACCCACCTGCTACGAGAGCGACAGCTACACTGAACCGAGGTACTCACGTGACAGCTGAGTGAGCTGACTATAGAAAACTGTTTTTAGAGAATAGAAACTTTTTTTAAAGGTTGACTGAGCTATTTTTATACAAGTGTGAATAAATTCTTGTCTATTGTGCATCGTGGACTCTTCTGTAATTATTGGTTAAAATCTGCTTTTTTCAATTTTTTTCAATATTGAAGGTAATTGTGGCACCTGAAGATATTAATGTTATGATTTTAAATTTATACCAGCTTATTTCCTCACTACTCCACACATTTTCCACACTAGCCAATTTGAAAATTCGAAAAATGAGTTTTTCACTCCGCCCTAATGCGCAAGTTTTTGTCTCTATTAGAATATGGAAATCGAAAGAAATGTAAAATCGATCCACCCTACAGGCTGGGTGTACAATTCCCTTGTTCGGCCGCACCTGGAGTATGCTGTGCAGTTCTGGTCGCCCACCCTCAGAAAAGATATTGAGAGGCTGGAGCGAGAGCAGGCGAGGGCCACAAAGTTAATCCCTTCCGTTAGGCATATGGGCTACAATCGACGGTTACGCGCCCTGAACTTGTTTTCGCTTGAAACTCGGAGGCTGCGCGGTCAACTGATCGAGGTTTTCAAGCTCTTACGCGGGTTCAACGATGTCGATTTTAGAAGTATGTTTAGTTTAAATGATAACCCAACTCGCAACAATGGTTGGAAGTTGGATTTGAAACGGTTTAGGACTAGTGTGTGTGGGAATTACTTTACGTATAAGATCTGTGACACATGGAACAGGTTACCTTCAGAAGTTGTGAACAGTTCCTCTGTGGAACAGTTCAAGAAAAGGTTAGACCAAATCTTGCACACTATTTGAGTGTGTACAAAATTTTCCCTGGCACCCGTTGCCATTGGTACCTCCTCGGTATGGGCCGCAAGGCCTTTTGAGGTACTTCTTTTCCTTCTAACTCCTTGTAACTCTCTCTCTCTCTCTCTCTCTCGCAGGGGGTATAAAGGTTATGCACGTTCCTTTTGGGTGTTGTAAACTTTATACTAGGGGTGTGACAGCCCTCCGGTCCCGAGTCGTGGGATTCTAGAGAAATTGGCTGCCAATTCCATTAGGTTCTCTCTGTTTCTGGAGGGCGGGTGAAGTCTGTTGTACAAACCTGTCCCCGTGGGTTACTAGGACCCCTTCCCATCCCTACTCTGTCCTTTTAGCTTAGGTTAAGGATGCTCTCCTCTGACTAAATACTAACCCCCCCTACTCTTACTATTAGGACCCAACTGCTACCTCATGCGTGGGAAGAGAGGCTTTGGAACCTCTATAAACACCACCATTTCACTTCAGTTGTAGGTAAATAATTAGAGGGGATAATAGCGGGTGGATTGTTGACTATTTGGATTCCTACAAGCTACTTGGGGACTCCAACATGGGTTTAGACGGCATAGGTCATGTCTCACTAACTTGCTCGAGTTTTTCGACGTCATGTTGAGTGAGTATGATAAGAGTAGGGCAATTGATGAGAAAGCCTTTGATAAGGTACCTCACCACCGGCTAATGGCCAAAGTGCGCGCGCTGGGTATGGTGGGGAAGTAGGTAGGTTGATTGAAAACCGGCTGAAGAATGCCACAAAGTTAATCCCTTCCGTTAGGCATATGGGCTACAATCGACACTTATGTGACGCGGGTTCAAAGATGTCGATTTTAGAAGTATGTTTAGTTTAAATGATAACCCAACTCGTAACAATGGTTGGAAGTTGGATTTGAAACGGTTTAGGACTAGTGTGTGTGGGAATTACTTTACCTATAAGATCTGTGACACGTGGAACAGGTTACCTTCAGAAGTTGTGAACAGTTCCTCTGTGAATCATTTCAAGAAAAGGTTAGACCAAATCCTGCACACTATTTAAGTGTGTAGAAAATTTTCCCCTTGTTTTCATTGGTACCTCCTCGGTATGGACCGCAAGGCCTTTTGACGTGCTCCTTTTCCTTGTAACTCTCTCTCTCTCTCTCTCTATATATATATATATATATATATTTTTTTTTTTTTTTTTTTTTGTGGGTAAAAGCCACTTTGCCAGACTTTCCATATTGGAAGATGGATTTTCATGCTCAAACATGATTGACTAGAATTGTATGGGTACTGGACGCGCATAAGACCAAGTGTATTTGTGTGTGTATAATTTGATAAAGTTTGCGTAAAATTTGTTGGGATATGGAGTAGTTTTTTTTATTATTATTATTATTATTATTAATAATAACTACATTCGAGAATCAAAAATTAATATCGGAAGAAAAGCGGACTTGATGGGCAGATTCAACTCGGTTCTGGATGGGATAACAACTCGGATGTTCTTTATAGTTACATTTACGGAAAATTTTGGCATGATGACGTCCTCACGTCCTTTTATCGAGATGTATTTGAGGGTAAAAAGAAGTCGAAGATAAGGTGTATTTGAGAACGGGTACGGCATAGGTTAGGTTAAACTAACTTAACCTAACCTAAGGTTAGGCTAAGTTAAGGGAAGACTTCAAAAACCTTTGAGGTACATTTAGGGATGGCGTAGCCTCTCGGGGTGAGGGATTACCGTAGCCCAACAGAGGTTCCGGGTTTATGGAACCCGGAATCACTTCGCCCACGCGTCCCACGTACACTGCCCTCGCATGCCCACACGTCCCCGTTGAACCCACGCACCAACTCGCAGTGTCTTTCTTATCCATGCCACAGCTCCGGTTATACGAAATCACTTTCAATGCGTTTATGGAGGGGCTCCTTGAAGAAGTAGAAGTAGAAGTAGAAGTAGTAGTAGTAGTAGTAGTTTGTTTGTGTATGCAGGGGCATCGCTTTCATGCGTCAGGCTTCTACTTATATATATATATATATATATATATATATATATATATATATATATATATATATATATTAGTGGTCGACTGGATGTCAGTTTTTCAACATATGCGGATGCGGATTTTTAATTTCGATATCCGCGGATGCGGATATTTAGTTAATCTATCAATATAATATAGAATTATGAATATATGACATAATTTTTCAAATTTCGTGATATTACTATTATGGCAGGCAATGCATAAGAATTAAAATTAATATTAATGTTTTCATTATAATAAAAATAATAACTTTTTAAGAGTTTCAGCCACAGAAAATTGAATGAAACAAGTTTCATTCAATTTTCTGTGTTACCAGGTATTTATATTTTGAGGTTTATATATTTGTTTGTTCATTAATAAAATAATTAATATAGCGTGTCCATAAATGATTACCCTGATTAAAGCATGCTATAACTTTTAAATAAACACTCGTATTCAGACACAGTTTTAATCATAAGTAGATAAACATACAAAGTTTTGATACATAGTTAATGAACTAATAAGCTTCCACATGTGCACCCCTAGTGGCACGTAAACTGTCTAAACGGTATTCACACTCACGCCACACATTTTCCAACATTTGTGGGTTAACTGTTGCGATTGCATCCGTAATGTGTTTTCGCAATGTCCTGATATCTGGAACAACTGTTGCATAAACCAAATCTTTAACATGACCCCAGAGAAAGAAATCCAGCGGGGTAATGTCTGGTGATCTTGGGGGCCATGTGATTGGCCCGTCCCTGCCAATCCATCGATTTGGAAATGTTGCGTCGAGAGTTTCACGAACAACATGCGCCCAATGAGGGGATGCCCCATCTTGTTGGAAGATGACAGTTGGCTGCCTGTCCTGCAACGGGGGATGGCGTAATTGGTGAGCATATCCAGGTACACAGTTGCGGAAACAGTCTTCTCAGCGAAGAAGAAAGGACCAATTATCTGGTCGGTCATGCATTAGTCCACACCAGACATTGATCTTTTCATCCACGACTTAATTAACTTCACATCAGGTGGATTCTTTCCACACTTTGTTCTGAACCTTCGCTGAACACTGACAGGAGATTTTGTTTCTGCAAGCCACACAACACATTGTGCCTTCTCTGTCACAGACGCCATCTTAACTGAACAGCTTCTACAGCGCTCCTAGCGGCGAATACGGTAGAGGGTAGACGAAACACACCAGCACAGAAACTCTATGCGTGTACGAGATCACCTGTAAAAAGAAAACGGATGTAAGATTCGTCATTAAAACATGAGAACATACTGTTTTCAGGGTAAACATTTATGGACACCCTGTACTTTACATGAAATGTGCATGACTGGGCCTTATAAGCTACTTTATAAGCTAATTTAATTGTAAATTGCATAAATTATTAGAGGTAATATCCGCATAACATCCTCAGTCAGAAGTGCGGATGCGGATGTTAAAAAGGATGTGGATATCCGGTCCACCACTAATATAAAGGGTGATCCAGAGAAATGGGACCCAAAATAAACCCCTGTAACTCTTAAAGTATAAGTCCTTTTATAAAATCATACGCATCATTCGAAAGAGGATAGTTACAAGTTTGTACAGGATTGTATAGGTTTTGACAATACAAGACAAGGTAAGATACAAAACAAAATAAAAGTGTTAGTTAAAACTAACCCTTCAAGATGACTGCATGGACTGTGGAACAGCTGCGTTTCATAACTGAGCAATATTATGAGCATGGAAGAAGTGTAGTTTCAGCTCAAAGATCTTTCAAGACAAATTTCAGATGTCAAAATCACCTTCTAAGAAAGTAATCCGTCGGTGTGTCAGAAATTTTTCCCTAACTGGCAGCATTGGAAAAAGAAAACCAACTGGAAGAGTGCGCACAGCAAGGATAGACGAGATCATTAACAAACTCGTGAAATTGTACAGGATAATCCTAACATAAGCATCAGACGTGCTTCTCAGCTGTTAGGAGTTGGATATGGAACAACACACCGTATATTCAAGCAAAATTTAATGCTCTTTCCATATAAAATTCAAACAGGCAACAACTAAACGATGGAGATTTCGCACGAAGACGACAATTCTGTCAATGGATCCAACAGAAGGTAAATGACACCATCAATTTCTAGCAACTTTGATTATGTCAGACGAAGCCCATTTTCACTTGAATGGAACTGTAAAAACAAAATTGTCGTTTCTGGGCAACAGAAAATCCATTGAATATTACCGAAGTCCCTTTGCATAGTCAGCGTGTAACTGTTTGGTGTGGTCTTACTGCATCTCAAATCATAGGGCCGTACTTTTTCGAGGATTCCACCGGAAACACGGTCACTGTAAATGGTGATCGCTACGAAAAAATGTTGACCGATTTCCTTGTTCCTAAATTAAGAGATCTTTGTCTAGAAAACCACTGGTTCCAACAAGACGGAGCTACCTGCCATACCACGAGGAACTGCATGGCAGTTTTGCGTCAAACGTTTCCAGGCGAGTTAATCTCAAGATTTGGAGACGTTGAATGGCCCGCAAGGTCTCCGGATTTTTCTCCCTTAGATTATTATCTCTGGGGATATTTAAAGAGTAGGGTCTACAAAAATAACCCAACGACCTTGCAAGAATTGAAGGTCGCCATCACAAATGAGATACAGGCCATACCACCGCACACTCTTGCAAAAGTGATGCAGAACTTACAAGCGAGAACACTGGAATGCTTGGCAACTAATGGAGCACATTTGAAAGGAGTCATTTTTAAAAAATAAATATTTCATAATAAACTTGTAACTCTACTCTTTCGAATGATATATAGTTTTTATGAAAGGAATTAAATATTAAGAATATTTGGCTTTTTTTTATGGGTCCCATTTATCTGGATCACCCAGTATATATCTTCTTCTTCCGCAGCTTATCATCCCATCTTTACATGGGGTCGCTGTTTTTGGTTCGTCTTCTCCACTCTCCTCTGTTATACCACGTCCTCCTCCCTGATGTCCGCCACCACACAGTCCCTCCATCTCGTCTTCGGTCTTCCTCTTCTTCTCCGTCCCGGCAACTCCATCTCCAGCACTCTGCGCCCCACATACTTCTCTCTTCTCCTGACGTGTCCATACCACCTCAGCCTGGCCTCCTGCACCTTCTTAGATGCTTCCGCCACCTTCACTGTTCCTCTTATATGCTCATTTCTGACCCTATCCCTCCTCGTCACTCCACACATCCATCTCAACATCTTCATTTCAGCCACATCGATTTTTCTTTCATTGCTCTTCTTCATTGGCACAGTCTCCATTCCATACAACATTGCCGGCCTCACCACTATTTTGAATACCTTTCCCTTCAGTTTCACTGGGACCCTCTTATCACAGAGCACCCCTGATACGTCTCTCCAGTTCTTCCACCCCGACTGTATTCTACAGTTTATCTCTCTCTCTGCCCCCATCTGCATCCACTGTTGACCCCAAGTATTTAAAATACTCCACCGTCTTAACACGCTCTCCACTCAATGTCACTTCCCCTCCTCGGTCCTGCTGCACATCACATCTCATATATTCGGTCTTCTTTCGGCTAATTCTCATCCCCCTACTTTCCAACGCCTCTCTCCAATTTTCCAACTGCTGCTCCACCTCCTCTTTCGTCTCCCCACTCAACACAACATCGTCTGCATACATCATGCACCACGGCGCCTCCCCTCTAATCCTGTCCGTCAACACATCGAATACCACATTGAAAAAGAAGGGGCTCAAAGCTGATCCTTGGTGCAGACCAACTTCCACCCCAAAGCTCTCTGACACCCACGCTACTCCTCACCTTAGTTGTTACTCCCCTGTACATCCCTTGATCAGTTTAACATACTTCTCCGGTACCATCTTTTCCCTTAAGCATCTCCAAACTTCCTGCCGTGGTATCCTATCATATGCCTTCTCCAAGTCAATAAAAACCATGTGCAACGCCTTCTGCCCCTCTCTGCCAACTGTTTCAATGCAAAAACTGCATCTGTCGTTCTCCTTCCCGGCATAAATCCAAACTGTTCCACTGACACTTCCGCTTCGTCTCTCAACCTACTCTCCACTATTAGCTCCCATATCTTCATTGTATGTGATATTAGCTTGATCCCTCTATAATTCGTGCAATCTTGTACATCTCCCTTCTCTTTGAATATAGGCACTATGATGCTGGTCCGCCATTCATCCGGAATCACCTCGTGGTCAAACAACTTCTGCATTAGATCCCACACCAGATCCACCCCCTCATCTCCCAGTGCCTTCCATGCCTCGGCTGGTATCTCGTCTGGGCCAGTCGCTTTGCTATTTTTTCACTAATATATATATATATATATATATATATATTAGGGTGTTTCACGGTAATAGGGTAAAATTTCATAAGGTTCAGATTGCCTCATGCACCTCTTGCCCCAAATCCATTTAGAATAAAAGTAAATCCAGCCAAGTTTCAATAAGTTTCAACAATGTTTAGAGGTTGCGCCCTGTACCAACTTTATTTGACATGGATGAAAAAGCTGCAAAAACTAGATAATGAGAGGGATAAACAAGAAACTAGACCCATATATATATGGGTAATTATACAACAATAACGATAATATATCTAATCATTTATAGCGACAAATAAATAGCATTTTCCATAGCAAATAGCAAATTTCCACGTATTTTCATTAACATTTATAGAGTTAGAAATTTATACAGACAATGAAAATTATACAGCACTGTACTTAGCTAATTCCGCTTTGCCATTTGTTGGCACTTGTTTCATATGTTTCTTTACAACTTGTAACAGGAATTGTTGCTGCTCTTCATTCCTCATAGAATTGTTCAGTCTCTTTGCAAGAGTAATTGCTCGTTCAGCTGCGTCGTTCACAACTAGAGCGTTTATTGTTGTCTCGAGTTGCTTGTATTCTTCGTCTTTCTCGCCTTTCTCTCTTTTATGACTTAAGAATGCTGGTACTTCATATCACCCATTCCTCCACTTATCAATCTGAAGAAGTTTTTTGTTCTTTCAGTCACAAAATGAGAATTGGAGATATTCCGCAATGACAAGTTCTTGCTTTCCAGTCATTTATGAGCTTTCTTTGATGCCTTTCCAAGTTCTCTATTATCTTCCTCTTCAACTCTTTCGTCAAAAAAGGCTAGTTCAACGAGATCTTCTGACGAATACCAGAGATGACGTCGAAGGGCCTTTTCTGCATTTCTTGCTACCTCACCATCCGGATATTTATGCAGCAGATTCCAGAGGTCTAGCTCGTTCTTTGGAGCCCATCTTGGGACGACACATTCATGCCAGTGTCGAACATACACAAAAGCCACGAAGAGAAACACGTGTCATTGCTGGGGACTCTTGATTTTTTCAATTCTAGTTGGTCTTTAAATAGAGTAATTTTAAGAGCATAGATAGCTTTGGCCACCCATCTGGCTTGATGGTATGCTCCTGGAGGACTGAGTTTAAATTGTTTAATGTGATCATCTCCCCCAAGGAAAATAGAGGCAAGTTCCAATAGTTCCTTGAAGTCTTCGCGTGGGTGATTTCCTGACTGGAGAACCTCCTTGAGGAAGGTCAGCATTTCATCACGCCTGTTTTCGTAGAAGCTGTCATTGCTGATGATGTTGATTAAGTCTGCGTCAGAGATGAATGTGGAATATGATTTCTGCTCCAAGGCATCCCATCGCGATCGAATTCTCTTGAAGAGAGCAATATCTGGCCCACATGACGGCCCATAGCAATACTCAAAGACATCTTTGAGGATCAGTTCATGTATATGGTGACGACAAGCCAGCCATAATACTTGTCTTCGAAGACTTTGCTCAATGTGCAGACAAACACCTTGAACCATCCCTGTGTTCGAAGGGGTTATATCGAACGACATACCTATGATCCGTTCCTCAATCTTTGCATTTTGTACCTCTTTCATTACTGCCTGTGCAACCTGTTTACCTGTTCCATCGACAGCTGCAGGAACACCAATCAATTCTTTGAAGTTGTGTCCCGTAACAACAACAGCAATCCTATCTTCAAGGGTTCCTTTTCGATTAATATCCGGGAGCAGTTTTCCATCCCAGTGAAGCACTAATAAAGGAGCAGTCTGGAATTTTGTAGTAGCGATTTCTTGCACCACTTCTGCCCTGTTCTTTGCGCGAGCTCTGTAAACAGTGGCTCTGGAGATTGACAATGTGTTGATGTCGTAGCCTAAGCTTTTCGCGGTGGCGGCGTATGACGTAGTAGCCTGGCTAATTGACAGGTTTTCACGATCCCATGTAGCAGTAAGAGTTTTATCTCGTGTTTTTTGATTGGCAATGAGTCGTTTTCAAAGATTTTGATTCTTTTACCTTGACTTATTATTATTCTTCTTCTTCCGTCGATGATGTTGAAGACGAGTAACAAAGTTTATTCTTCTGGGTCATCCTCTGTATACCTTCCTCCTCACGATTCTTCCTCTCCTTAAATACATCCCGAGCTTTCTCTTTCCGTTTCATTGGCTGTAGATGAAACCTATCCACACCGGCCATCGATGAACTCATTCTGTCTATGCGTTGTGATGTCAGGAAGGCTTTTTCTTCATTAGAGACATGGGATGATTCTATAACATTGGAGCTTGCTATATCAAACAGGTCTTCCAAATCACCCTTCCACATTTCTCTCCTCATAAGCGCACCATCAGTGGTCTTACCCTTGTCTTTTTGGAGTTGTTGATACTCATTAAAGCGAGCCTTAACCTTCTTCCTGACATTGGGGTCTACCATCACTGGAATATAATATATGCTTTACACCATACATTCTGTAGTTGGATAGACGTCAGCTTCGCTGCTTCTGCAATGGTTTTCTTTTCTTCTCTGTGTGGATCAAAAAACATAACAATACTTGTTCTTTGGAAAGTAGCGTTGCCCCAAGTAAGTCAGGTGAGGGTTTTTTCTCCAGAAGCCACGTTCCTTTCCTAATTGCCATCACATCAAAAAGTACCTAGAATTAAAATAACATACGGTAACTGCTCATTGCTCAAACATTTATAATAAAAGAATTGCTCAAGTCTAACGGTTTTTATAGATAACGTGAATATATTACAAAACTATAGCACATTAACCGACTGCGTATGTGTCAGTTATTTTTGCATCAAGCATAAAATACCACTCGACATGAACTAACCTGATATATTTACAGCATAAACCATAAACAATCTCACACTATTACAGCACAAAAAAAGCGGCAATTTTATGGGCCGGTTATATACAAACTGGAAGCCAATCAGCATAGAGTTTACCATATAAGGAGCGGAACCTTACGTACAAACTGGCAGCCAATCAGCATAGAGTTTACCATATAAGGAGCGGAACCCGCACATATCATCCGATTTTGCTGAAATTTGGCTATGCACACTTTTTTATGAAATGGAAATGGGGCATGGGGTATATGATCTAAAATAAAAAAACTTTGAATTGTGAAACACCCCAATATATATATATATATATATATGATGAATAAAACCACGAAGGAAAGGAAACACAGAATGGTGCTCAAGCGCTTTCGTCTAATGAGGATTGAGGATGTCATTAGACGAAAGCGCTTGAGCACCATTCTGTGTTTCCTTTTCTTCGTGGTTTTATTCATCATAAATATTTTTAACGTGTTACTTTCGTGAAATAATTTTCATATATATATACACACTCTCACTAGTAAATGTATCCCAGAAATAATCTATAATGTGTATATATATAAGAACGAAGAGAGAAAATTATATAGTATATACGAATGAAAAGCAAATACTCGTATGTTGATCTAACGCTGACAAATACTAAAACTTTAATACTTTAAGACTTTTTTAATAGTTACAAAATAGAACTAAAACCTAATGAAACCTATACGAAAACATGCAAACCTGTAAGGTCTCCAAAATACAGCGAATAATGAACATATCATTCTTTATTTTCTGATAAGATTGCGATAGTTTTATCTTTTAATCTTTTAGATATTGATTGACGTTACTACAATACACTCTAAGTAATAATAATAATAATGGTTTAAACTTTTAAAGCGAGAAGAATTTTTTGTTTTAATAAACATTTTATAAAAAATATGGAGGAAAAATATTAAATTTTCTTTTAAGGCAATTGCATTTTACGTTTAGTAGGTGGATAACTATTCTATTTCAGATAGAACGGGTGGAAATTTTATTAATTTAATGATTAACGAGATAGTCTTATAATTAACAGCTTAATTATTACTATTATTATTATTTATTTATTTATTACCATAGTCCTTTTTTATTTTTATTTTTTAATTAAGTTTAATTAGTCGTATCGTTGATTACCTTAATGAATACTGTACCCCCTTTTTATTACGTTGGGGAATTTGTGTCCCGCAAATAAACATTATTATTATTATTATTATTATCACTATCATTATCATATACTGTACTCGGTACTCTATATGTTGGTATTGTCACTACGTGTACTTTTTATTTTTATTTCCTTTTCTTCTTATTTTTGTAGTGTTAGCAGTGGGTAGTGTTATTATTAGTTGTTTCAGTACGTGTCTTATTTTTATTTTTTATTTTTAGTCATAATTTTTAGTTTTTCTTAATTTATTATTGTTTAATTTATCTTATAGTTTATTACTTTCAAGAATAATGTATTATTTTATAGGATTTATATCCTGCAAGTAAAGCTTATCATTATCATATCATTATCCACACACACACACACATATATACAGCGTGTCCCAAAGAAATGTATACCCATTTTGTTCGATAATACCAGCTATGAGGATAATAAATATATTACTTTTTATATGTTTTTTAATAAAGAATGTTCTCCTGAATCTAAATATGTAATTATTTTTGTTAAAAATTGAAAAACAAAAAGGTTACAGATGTTTAAATTATAATTATTATTTTCGAGACTTCATGTGCGATATTTTCTAATATTTTAACCGACTGTTTTGAGATACTTATGTTTAGTGTTGATATTGAAGCATAAATGTTGTAATTAATTATTAGTTAATTCAAAAAATTTACAAATTCCATGGTTAAATGACACTTTATCTAAGATGTTCGACGTCTTCCAGAACGTTGTTTTTGTAAGTTTTGCACAGTGCCGTCGGTTTCAAACTTACCTCGTATACGTGCAATTGTAATCCGCGTTGGTGGTTCCGTTTCAAATTCCCGTCTCCACTGTCTTTGGACTTCTTTTATGTTTTCTGATTTCAAGTACCACTTTAATACAAACTTACGTTGGTCGAATGTTAGTCTTAAGTTTGCCATTTTTAAGGGCAATTCTCACTTACAGTAGAAAAGAACAAACGTCGCAGAGTTATAAGATGTTAGATAAGGTTAGAGCAAAACTGTAGTCTTGCCTAATTAGAACTCAACGAAATGGCTAGGCTAAGCTAGGCACTAAACATAAGTATCTCAAAACAGTCGGTTAAAAGGCAGGCCAGGCCATAAAAAAAAAATATTAGAAAATATCGCACATGAAGTCTCGAAAATAATAATTCTAATTTAAACATCTGTAACTTTTTTGTTCTTCAATTTTTAATAAAAATAATTACATATTTAGATTCAGGAGAAAATCCTTTATTAAAAAACATATAAACAGTAATATATTTATTATCCTCATAGCTGGTATTATCGAACAAAGTGGGTAGACATTTCTTTGGGACACGCTGTATATGCGCCCCAAAGTTAAAGAAAACGGATAGAAATTATTTTGTGGGTATAACATTTTTATTTACATATTTAGTTGGTATTTATTTACATTACTATAATAACATTTATCTAAATTGACGGCTATTCACATTTCCTTACGGTTTTCTCATACTTATTACCTATTAGTTCAAATAGTCTTTGTACTAAAAGAGCATTTAAAGTTCGATATTTACAGACCATCTCTTTTTAAGACATATATGCTATGCACGTGTCAAGGCCATGTTTATTTCTTAAACCAAATCGTTTTTCATTAGTATACAGATAACATTCATGTCTTATTAACGACTATATATTTAATCATCTCATTCAAACAATGAGTATATATTCAAATATAATACCGATCAAAGCTATTGGCCTATGGTTATTTTTATTACTGACTTCACAATTCCTATCTTTTATTATCGATTTTACAACTCTTATCTTTTATTATTGGCACTAAAACAACTGATAATATTCTATCTAACAAAACACCATGTATCAGTAAACCTGTAAAGCACATAACTAACAAAGGTCCTATTCTAACCCTCAGTGGCATAGGCTACATAAGAGGGGGCTATGGCCCCCCCATTGTAAAAATTATTACTATTCTCATTAAAGATATTTGAAAAAGAAAGTTTCAAAAATCGATAACTTCGCAAAATTCACGACAAAAAAATCTTGTCATACGGAATTTCAGTTATTTTATGGTTACCAGGACATGTTATTAATTCACAACTCAAAAGCGATTTTGGCTGGCTTAGGAACGTTTATATATGTCTTTATATGTAGATTAATTTGTGCAAATTTAATTCTTTGCCCATAAATTGGAAATAAAATACAAGTGAAGCTTTCCAAGATGCAATTAATTTTGATTCCAGATCAATCATCATCTATTTTGAGATGACACACAAACACACACAATATATATATATATATATATATAAGCTAAGGCTAACAAAGACCCGAAGGTCCACTCTAAGGTTAGCCCGAGAGAAAGGAAAGAGGAGGGGGTTAAAAGAGGAGAATAAGGGGTTAAGTAAGTAGCAAAACCTTTCGTTCGTGGGTTAACATTCATTCAGAAAAAGAGAAAGAAAGACTCCCCATCATCATCCACCGGCCACTGCCGACAAGTCGGAAAAATAGTCGAAGAGAATAGGAGAGGGGTGAAAGATGAAAAGAAGTAAAATAAGAACGCTTACAAACCATGCAAACACAGTCTTAACTCACTGTCATACCATGCAAACTACAGACATGCAAGTAGAGAGAGTTACAGACATGCAAGTAAGGAGAGGATAAAAAAAAAAGTAGGTAGAGTATAACAAAAAGTGGGTTAGTTTACGCTACGAGCTACATCTACGTTCGTGTTAGTCTAATTATTTTTTTTTTAATTTAGTTGCTTAACCTCCGATTCGTACCTAGAGTGGTACATATCTCGGCGAGACAGAGGGTGGGTAGTGTCGCTGGGATGGGAGTATGAGACTAAGGGGATGAGAAGGTTCAGTTATTGAATATGTGGGAGGGGGTGTATGAGTTTAGATGCGGTGAAGTAGTTGAGAGTGGGTGAGGTATGAGAAAATTGTTTCCGCTGAGAAGTGGGGGCCTTCGGCGAGTATGGACTGGAGACGTTCGGACGTGGGGATGCCGGACAGGTAGGGGAAACAGCTGTGGCGGAGGTCAGACAGATTCGGGCATTCGATCAGGAGATGGACGACGGTGATGGGGGTATGGCAGGTGGGGCAGAGCGAGGCTGGCAATTTAGCCATAAGGTGACTATGTGTGGGTCGTGTGTGCCATAGGCGGAGAAGGGGCTAGAACCACTTCTTTATGACGGGAGCTATGGAACGAGGAAGCCCAATGCGAAAAATGCTCTGTATGAATTGGTCCACAATTAACCCACCCCTTATATCTCCAGTCTAACTATAGAGTAGATCAAGTCTAGCCTAGAGGGGTCAGCCTAGAGATTCCGGAAATGGTCCAGAGCGGGCAGATAAATTGAGGTCCACAGTAGGATTCCTCACAAGAATTAGGTTAGGGCAATCTACCTTCACCTTTGTTAAGCTATGAGTTGATGCTGGGTCTTAGGCCACAATGTAGGCCTAACTTGTCTGACCCAGCTTAATTTAATGCTTATAACTTACTGGTGTAAAAACTCAATTAGTCACTTACTTTTAGTTATTTGAGTCTCTCCCTTCTCCGGTTATGTTTGTCGAGAGCGCACTTTGCTGGTACGTCCTCTCGCCCCGTTCGTCGTTTTCGTTCTCCCTTTGTTCTCCTCTTCGCGGGGCTTCTCGTACCAGCGTTGTCTTGGTTTATTCCTCGGTTGGTTGAGCGGTAATGTATCCTTATTACCGAGCACGCTCCTCCCACACAGTATATAAATACTAGTGTGGAGAATAACTCTGGTGAGCAACCAATTGGTTTCATCCACCCAGTTATTGACATAAAAGGAATTTAATGATTGTTAGATTAACTACCTACCTACTCAGTGAACCATTTTCGTTACCTCCCAACTACCCACTCATCAGTTTTCCATATACTGGGGGCCCCGGGAGATAAAAATTTTGGTGTCATTGTCACCAATTTTTGTCTGAGTGTAGACTAGCTAACTATTTAACTGTAAATGCCTGTTAATCTGATTAACAGTGCCTATCCTCACCTTCTCATGGAGAAGGTGTAGCATTTAATTAGAAGAGAAAATATACATCCATAGGATGAAACTGTCTATGGTCTTTACCATAAGAAAAGAAAAAATGAAAGTTAGAAGATAAAATTACAATTCCCCAGCATCTATTTTTTGTTGTAAAAATAGTCGCGCTTTTAATGCTGTTTGTCGCTGAGGTCTTGTGTCTGTCAATGTTGTAGTAGGATGCGTTACCACTCCTACTGTCAAAGGAATAGTTACTGGAAGTTCAGTGTCTCCAGTTGTTACTGTCAGTGGAGAAGGTTCTCCAAAGTCCATTGTTTTGGGTCCAGACTCTAAAGGGTACAAAAGAGAAATGTCTCTTGTTGTGTCACCCGTTGAAGTCCTTAATTTGACCACTCTTGTTACCCCATCTGCCCCTGGTCTGAGTTCTGAAACTCTAGCCAGAGGCCAGTTTTGTCTTGGAGTACTGTCATGTATGAGAACAAGGTCCCCTACCTTAATTGTGTCAGACCAATCCTTCTTAGTCATTTGTTTATGTCTCTCCCTTAGACCCATCAAGTACTCAGTTTTCCACTGTTTAATGAAATGAGCTTTAACTCTAGTTAAATGTTGTAACTTAGTCTGGAGCTCATCATGTCGTTGAGTCCAGTTTGGGTCTTCTGAAGAGTCTATATTGTAGTCCGGCAGGAGACTAACTTGTTCTCCCCGAATCAAATGATTTGGAGTTAATGGTTCTGGGTCATTAATGTTGTCACTCACATAAGTGAGTGGTCTATTGTTAATGATGTTCTCAATCTCAGCCAGGAGAGTGAGTAACCAAATAAGTGTATCTGTTTTTTGCCAATTGCTTTTTTCAAGCAATTCTTTACTGTTTGTATATTCCTCTCCCAGATAGAACCATACCAAGGAGAGGCAACCGGAATATACTTCCACTTTATGTTGTATTTTGTATATATAATTGTGTGATTTCATTGCTTAACAAGTCATGGATGACTTGTTCACCAGCTTTGAAATATGTAGCATTGTCAGTCCAAACTGTCTTTGGTACTGAATGTCGTGCACAGAATCTCTTAAAGACAGCAACAAAAGATTCTGCTGTAAGGTCCTCCACAACATCCAAATAAAACAGCTCGTGAGGCAGCACATGTAAACAGTACAATGTACATTTTTTGTTCAGTGTCACCACCCCTACAGTCAATGTTCCTGTATAGTCAATGCCTACAGTCTCAAAGGGTCTGTTGAGAGTAACTCTCTCCTCTGGCAAAGCAGGAGGATTTGGTTTCCTATAGGGCCTAGCATGAATACGCCTACATGTGACACACTCACTCAGGACTGTTTTAACAGTGATCCTTCCCTTGGGTATCCAATAAGTTTTTCTTAATGTAGTTAGTGTCTGTGGTACCCCCATATGATATACATCATTGTGTGTTTTTCTGATTATTAATGTTGTCAAATAGCTAAATCTAGGTAAAGGATTGGATTTTTGCTTTTGTATGACAGTTTTGATTTGTCTAATCTCCCTTTACACCTTAGAAGGCCTTCCTCATCTCTGAACAAGTTTAGATCCACAACTACTGATGGTACAGGTTCTTTTGTTTGTTTCCCATTTGTTAAGAATTCTAACTCTTTATTGTACTCTTTTTGTTGTGCCTGGCCTATCCAATATTGGGTTGCAACTTCTGTATAATTATGATTGTTTTTATTTAGCTGTTTGTTAATTGTAGCTAAACAGTTGTGAGCAAACCTCAAACAGTAGGCTGTCACCCTGACAAGTTTGTTGAAATCAGAATACTTTTCATAATTAGTGATTGGTTCAACCTTTTCATTTGAAAAGATTAAATTTAATGTCAAGTTAACTTGTTCCACAGGCCATTGGTCTGTATTACAGAGCCACTTAGGTCCCATAAACCAAGTTTTGTTTGACTTCAACAACTTGTAGGATAAACCTCTGGTCAGAAAGTCTGCTGGATTCTGTTTAGTTGGAACATAGTGAAAGTTTACTTGTAGGCTTTCATTAGCGTCAGCTATTTCTTTTAGCCTATTTCTTACAAAGATATTCTTACTATTAATGCTATCATTCCGTATCCATGCAAGACAAATCTGACTGTCAAGCCAGACGTGGATATTAGTTATGAACACATCGTAGTAAGCATCCTTAAGCAATGAAATGGTTTTAATGGCTAATGTAGCAGCCAATAGTTCCAATTGAGGTATGGTTCGGTAGGTTTGAGAGGTGCTACTTTCCCTTTGGCATAAATTAGATGACTTTCTGTAGGGCTTACAAGATACGCACAGCACCCATAAGCTTGTGTGCTTGCATCAGCAAACACATGAAGTCTCTGGGGCTTATCCCTAAACCACAGCACCTTTGAATTTTAATGTTCTGCACTTTTGTTAAATCAGTAGCTAACTTCTTCCAAGATTTTTGATTTTCATTTGTTATTGGATCATCCCACCCAACATTTGTCCTCCAAATTTCTTGGAGGAGAATCTTTGATTTTATTGTTGAAGGCAGGAATAGACCCATGGGATCAAAAATTTTGGAAGCCTCTGATAATATTTGTCTTTTAGTATTTGCTTCCTCATCAAGTTTAAAACCTTTAGTACAGATTGAATCATGACTGTTAGAAGTTGCATCCAAATACCAGTTCATACCTAAAGTTTTAACTCTGTCTGTTGGCTCAGTAAGACCATTATTATCCCTTAAAATCTTTTTGTTTAAATCCTCATCATTTGAAATCCACTCTCTAAGTTCAAAGTTACCTTGTTGCATAATGTTTTGAGAGTGTTCATAGACTTCAGATAATTCAGATTTGTTGTCGTTGAGCCTATTAGATTGTCTACGTAAAAATGTTCCTTAAGGAAGTTCAATGTTAGAGAGTTATTAAACTGGTTTAAATGATGTTTAATTGTCAATGTAATAGGCTAGGTGAGCAATTGGCTCCAAACAACACAACATTAAATCTATAGGTTATGAACCCTTTATTCAAATCAAATGGATCCTTGAACCATAAGAACCTAAGTTGGTTCTTATCATATTCATTTTTAAGATTTATTCTCAAAAATGCCTTTGAAATGTCACTTTGTACAGCATATTTGTCTAACCTGAACCTCAGTAAGATCTTCACAAGGTCAGAAATGAGATTAGGACCCTCAATCAAGCAATCATTCAAACTGTGTTTATCACTGTCTTTGAGGCTACAGTTATATACTACTCTGAGTTTTGTTGTTGGGGCATCTTGTCGATAAACCCCCCTGTGGGTTAAATAATGACAACCATCTTTTTTAAAAGGGTTATTTGTTACTTCTTCAATGAAGCCTTTCTGTAGCTGTTTCTTTGAAGACATTATTATATATTTTTACATTATTATCTTGTTTGAGTTTTTTCATTACTTTATATAAATGTCCTTTAGCTACTTTGAGATTGTCTCTTAAAGTTGGACAATTTATTTTCCAAGGTAACTCAATAAAATAACTATTGTCTTCGCACTGAATGGTGTCTTCAAATCTTTCTACCATTAACTGATCTTCTGAAGTTTGATTTGTGTCATGTATACCCACAGATTCTAGCAACCATAAAGTTTGAATTGCCTCATCCAAAGTTTCATTTGATAATGATGAATTAATGTTCTCAGTTGAGATAATATTATTCAAAGTGTTGCTATTCTTACAGGTGTTATGTAGGACTGAGTTGAGGCACATAGTATTTGTTGGTCATGAACTGTTTTGGTTTAGGTCTAGGTTGTAGTCTGATAGGTCACCCAAAGGGGCTATCCCTGATGGAGTCTGAATAGCTATACCATTACCTATCTCTACTATGCCCTTATGAATAAGATTAATATAATCTGCCCCTATTAGCATTTCAATGTTAGCTATTGTGTTGTTAGTGATATGTCTATCAGCTATTTTGTAGTGTTTTCCCAAATGATTTATGGTTTATTCTAGTTTGGGTATAACCAGTTTATTTTGTCCTACTTTAGAATAATAACTGCTTCAATTTTCTTGAATTTACTTTCTAAATGTAGTTCCAGGTCAATTGTCTTATAGCTACGTATTTTTGTCCGAGTTATCCTTAACAAAGGACGCAATATTGAGGTTTTGTTCATTCGGGTTTGGTGTCAAACCCAATTTATTAACTACATTTTTGAAACAAATGTTTGTTGAGAACAACAGTCTATAAGACATCTCACTGGAGTGGTACTACCCTCACTATTCACTAAGTCCAAAGTAATAGTTGGTAAAAGAATCTCAGTGTTTCTTGTTACATTGTTTGAACAAGCAGAATGTCCCATGAAAGTGGCATTTTCTTGATTACCTTTGTTTGGGGGAGGTATCTTTTGAGTTTGAGTACTATTGTTTGGACACTTTGGTGAATCACACATTGATGAGACATGTCGTAAACTTTTACAAAACTTACACTTGAATCTTAACCTAGATTTACAGTCTTTCTTATAATGTCCCTGGCCAGTACACTTTTTACACAGGTTCAACTGTTCACATCTTTTAAACCCTTTGGTTAAAGTCTGAATATTTGTCACACCCGTACTACTGTGTTCATTACTTGCACAAAATTTGCAATGTGGTGTGTAAGTTGAGGCAGCAGTTACATTAAAGTTCTGTGATAGCGTGGGGTAGACACCCCAGTTAGGTTACTTAGGTTCTAGCAACAATCAAAAGCACTTACCGGTGCGTTGAATTAGGTATTCCTTGAAGCCTACCGTTTTATTCCTGTGTCCCACAACAGCCTACCTAACTCTCTCTTACATTACCAATTTAGAAGCTATAGACATTACCCCTAACTATACTTAAGTACGAACAACTTCCTACCCGATTTGTTACCTTAGATTCATCACCTAATTTTACTCAGCACCAAAGATTAGGTCAGATAGGAAAAAAACATGTCTAGGCCAGACCAAAACAATACGAACAGCCCGTTGTGTTTGTTTATGGCTTCGTCTTGCCATTCAGCTTAGATTTAGTGATATTTACTCTTTAGTGACTTTTAGACTATATACCATATATATACATACGTCACCTCACTCCTCCCCTACAAGTTTAGTCTGTCAGGGGGATGAGGGACCCTAGACGACCGCGGAGCGGGGTTGATGTAGTAGGATCAGGTGCAACCTGTATAGGCGGGCAAGTTGAACCATTTTCCGGAGGATCAGTTCTCTCTTCCGGAAGACTCTGGTCCTTCTGCACTTCCCGTTCCCATATCTGATCCTGATGGCGTTTAATAGAAACGACCATCTTCTAGTTGGCACTTGAAGGAAACAGGCCCCCGTTCTCTCCTGCACAGTTGCAGGAACCCATTTTGGTCCAGCCCCATAGTTGCGAATCACAACTGGATCATTAGGTTTCGCTTCTAGAACTCTCCCTCTTTTAGTGTCGTGGTACAACTTCTGTTTTCCTGATGGCGTAAAACTCGTTGTTGTAACATTTCGTTTGGACGTAACAAATCAAAAACTGAACGAATTCCCCGGCCATCAGAAGTTTAGAGGGAGACACCCCTGTCGTGGTGTGTGGTGTTATTCGAATTTAAACAAAAATTTATCCAACACCACTTGCATTTCCTCCCCACGAGAATGACGCAAGGCCGACTTGAAAGTACGGACCATGTTTTCCGCGAGACACGTTAGTAGATGGGTGGAAAACACTAGACCGGACATGTCTAATGCCATTTAGGTGGACGAAGGAACGAAATTCCTCACTGGTAAAACAAGTACCATTGTCGGAAACCAGGACTACGGGTAAACCCCATCGAGCGAAAACTGAACGGAGTAAGCGAATCGTTACACCCGAAGTCGTGGAAGTGGTTGGAAAAATTTCCACCCACTTAGAGTAGGCGTCCACCATGACTAGGAAATAAATATTATTTATAGGACCTGCATAGTCAACATGGATCCTATGCCACGGTATAGTAGGCCATTCCCAAGGATGAAGTGGACTTTTCCTTGGGGATCTCTGTTCTCTAGGCAGCTTTGACAGGAACGAACCAATGATTCGAGTTCTCCATCTAAACCAGGCCACCAGAAATAAGCTCTCGCCAGCTCTTTCATTTTTGTTGCGCCCATGTGTTCAGCGTGAAGTTCCTTCACTAAATTCGACCTGCCTTTATTTGGAATAATCACTCTGTGGCCCCATAAGAGACAGCCATTTTGAATAGAGAGCCAGACTGACGCTGAATAAAAGGCTGTAATTCACTCTCAACCTTAGTAGGCCAACCAACTGAGCAGAAATGGATGACCCTAGACAGAATAGGGTCTGATTTTGTCCACTGCTCTATTTGTACTGCAGATACTGGAGTGGATTCTAAAAACTCCACCAAGTGAACCCATTCTGTAGGTATAGGTCACAATCATTTGGATTTTCTAAGGGCAACCTACTTAGCGCATCAGCCGTACCTAGAAGTTTACCTGACCGATGTACTAAGTCAAATTTATAGGCTTGTAGAATCAGTGCCCATCGTTGAATCCTACCTGAGGCCATAACTGGAATATTTTTATTAGGTGCAAATAAACCTAAAAGAGGCTTATGGTCAGTAATTAGTTTAAATTCATGACCCCATAGATAGAAATGAAATTTTTTTACTGCAAATACTAAGGCTAATGCTTCACGTTCCACTTGTGCATATCGTCTTTCCGTCTCAGTTAGTGTTCTAGAAGCAAAACAGATAGGCCTATCTACACCATCAATGTGGTGAGAAAACACTGCCCAATTCCATAAGAACTGCTTGTCTGCTGAAACTACGAGAGGAAGTTTAGGATCATAATGCACTAGGAGAGTGGACTTTAGTACAGTAGTACGTCCTGGAAGCTCAAATGCTCCTTTTGAGTTTTCTCCCATCTCCACTGTTCCCCAGATCGTAATAGCTTATTCAGGGGTTCAAGGAAAGTCGATGCATTAGGCAAAAATTCCTATAAAAGTTTAGGAGACCTAAATAAGCTTGTAACTGTGTGATGTTTTGTGGAGGTGGTGCCTTTTCTATTGCTTCTAGTTTATCCACCGTTGGATGAATGCCTGAGGCATCTATGCGGAACCCTAAATATGAAACCTCGTTAGTGACCCATGAACACTTTCTCTCTTTAGCTTAAGTCCCGCATCCCGGAGTCTTTTTAGAACCGTGGTTAATCTAGTTAGGTGTTCTTTTTAGTCGAACCTGAAATGAGGACATCATCTAGAAAGCAAAGTACCCCTGGAATGTGACCTAGAACTTGGTCCATTGTCCTCTGAAAATACCTGGAGCCGATGCTATTCCATAGCATAGCCTATTGTACTTATATAGGCCTCGGTGCGTATTTATGATAGTTAATTCTTTAGAGTTTTCATCTACTTAGTTGAGCATAGGCTTGGGACATATCGAGTTTTGTGAAATATTTTCCCCCAGCAAGAGAGCTAAATAATTCATCAGGCTTGGGTATAGGATAGCAATCTAGAAGGACGGCTCTATTTGCTGTTAAACGGTAATCCCCGCATAACCGCACGGACTTGTCCGGTTTTAGTACAGGACTATGGGGCAGCCCACTTAGCGTGTGTGACTGGTTCAATAATTTTATCTTTTAGCAGCCTGTCAATTTCTAAATCTACCTTCTCCCGCAGTGCATGCGCCAATTGAACGAGCCTTACAAAATTTCGGAGTTACATTAGGATCTACTCTATGCAGACCTGATGGCCTTTTAGGTTGCCTACTTCAGGCCCAAAATAGAAGAAAACTCCCTTAACAATGAGTCTATGTCAGATGGATATGAAAGTGTATGCACATCTGCCTGACCCTTGGCAAGATTTTGTCAATTGGCATTTCCCAAAGCATCAATCCAATCACGGCCTAGTAGAGTAGGCCCTTGCTCATCCACCACTAAAGGGTTAAGGGATGAGACAAAGTTTCTTGGTTAAGTGTAACTGTGACGTATGCTTCTCCACAAATAGGTATTTTTATGTCACCGTACTTCTTCAAAATCGTTTTAGATGCATGTAGTTTAGGTGTGTTTTTGAAAAATCTTATCAAAAACTACCTTGGACATGACCGTCCGGGCAGCACCCGTATCCAATTCTAGAGGAACTGTAATTCCATCTAGGCCTACCTCTACAATATATGGGCCTGTATTTTCCCCACTTTGCTGCTCATAGAATAGGTACTCCACTCCAATGTTCGAAGTATTTCCCTTTTGAGGATTTATACTAGAAATGTTAAAATTAGAATTTTCACACCTTGTTTTTTTGAAAAACACTTTAGCTATGTGGCCTATTTTACTACAGTTTCGGCAAACTGCTTCTTTAAAAGGCAATCTTCTTCAATGGTGTTTTCCACACCCTGTACATGGCTTGGAAGGCTTAGTAGAATAGTAGGCTTAGTCGTATTCGCCTCATACCTTTTATTTGCCTGTCTAGTAGGCTCGTTAGGTCTGCCAGGCCTAGAAGATTTAAAGCTATTTACGTGTTGGGCTTTACTACTATGATTTCCAAAAGCTCTAACATCTTTAGCAGCTGCTTCTCTAGCCGTAGCTATTTCTACAGCCTGACTAAAAGTTAGGTCCTGTATGGCTAATAGGGCTCTCTGGGTAGACTCCTCTTTGAGACCCTTACAAACCTATCTCTTAGCATTTCATCTAATTTGTCCCCCAAATTTACACGTACGCTATGGCTTTTTATTCCTGCAACAAACTCTGCATGTTTTTCATTTCCCGTCTGATGCCTTGAATAAAATTTGAACGTTCATAGATGAGAACTACTCGGGGTTTGTAGTGATCGGTTAGGGGCCTGTACCAATTCATTATAGGTGCAAGTTTCCGGTGCTTTAGGAGAGAACTAGTCCATAACTAAACCCAAACGTTTTAGGGCCATTATAGTTAAAAAAGGTAGGTACCTTCTTAGCATCCGGAATGGAATTTGCCTCGAAAAACAACCTCACCCTAGTGGCAAAAGCTTCGAAGTCCTCCCCATTGTCTCGTAGGGGTTATATTGGGCCAATCACCGACATGCTAGAGCAAAAACCGAATTAGACCAACTCACGTGAAGTAGGTTAGGTTGTTTAAATTTGGTCTAGTTTACTGAATAGTGATTTTATTAGAGTTGGCTGAATAGTGAATTGTATTAGAGTTAGGGCTGAGTAAGAAATTAGTTTTAGAGGTAGGGCTTGAGTAGGAATTAGTTTAGAGTTAGGGCTGAGTAGAATTAGTTTTAGAATTAGGGCGGGGACCTACGCTATAGTACGGTAGCTTCCCCACACAAACAAACCAAATCGGACACCCATAGTCTGCATCCAATTTTCCAAACAACCACTTGAACCAATAAGCCAAATTAACCCAATAAGCCAAATTAACCCAATGAGCCAAATTTAACCAATGAACAAAATTTAACCAAATGAGCCAATCCCATCCTCGTCGCCAAATGTGATAGCGTGGGGTAGACACCCAGTTAGGTTTACTTAGGTTCTAGCAAACAATCAAAAGCACTTACCGTGCGTTGAATTAGGTATTCCTTGAAGCCTACACCGTTTTATTCCTGTGTCCCCACAACAGCCTACTAACTCTCTCTTACATTACCAATTTAGAAGCTATAGACATTACCCCTAACTATACTTAAGTACGAACAACTTCCTACCCGATTTGTTACCTTAGATTCATCACCTAATTTACTCAGCACCAAAGATTAGGTCAGATAGGAAAAAACATGTCTAGGCACAGACCATAACAATACGAACAGCCCGTTGGTTTGTTTATGGCTTCGTCTTGCCATTCAGCTTAGATTTAGTGATATTTACTCTTTGACTTTTAGACTATATACATATATATACATACACGTCACCTCAAGTTCTGTAATGTAGGTGTTCGTGTATTATAGTTTGGTCACATTTGATTCTACAGTATCAAGTTTTGCCTGTTTGGCTGTAGCTAGTTGGTCTCTGGGAACAGTCTTTGGTTTATCCATAGTCTGGGTCTTATGTGTTGGAAAATCTCTCAAGTTGTAATTAGTTAGGATATTGGGGAAGTGTTGTCTTATTTGTGCTAAATTAGGATAATTTTCTCCCGTCTTTAGAATTAACTTATCTTTAACCCTCGAAGGAGGCACATAAGTACTATGCTTTGTATAATCCAAGATGAAGTTTTAATATCTATCTCATTGCTAACCAGTTGTCCTATAATCAGCTTCTAATTTTGTATAAAAAATTCCATATCACTATGGTTATCTTTTATGAGTGCAAATTCAAAAATTTGTTGAGATAATTCATATACAATCAAATCTTATTAATGTAATTACGTTTTAAAAGATCAATAGCTACTTCATATGAATCCCCTACGGCTGGTAAATAGGCTATTAGGTTATAGGCTGGGCCTTTAAGGGAACTAGTTAAGTAACTAAACTTTTCAACAGTTGAAATATAAGGTTTATTACCTATTAAATTCTCAAATTTGTCAATGAAAGATGGGAATTGTACCGTGCCCCTTCAAATGTTGGTACTAGCAAAAATGGGTAACTGAGCCTCAATTCTTGTGACTCAGGGTTTAGCATGCCACTTAAATTTTGTTGAAGGTTAGCCCTACTTTGATTAAAATCAGAATTAGGTTTTTTTTGGTGTTAAGTCAGTCAAACGAGACCGTAGTCTCCTATTTGCTGTTCAATTGAGCTTACCTGATCATCATCATCGCGTAAAGGTCTATCAATTGTTCTTCGCCATTTCGGATTCAACTAACTCTGAAATACTCTCATTAATGGCTATTATTTCCTTCTTTTTATTTCCAATTTAATAATTACACTCTCTAAATTTTTCCTTACCTGTTGTGTAATATTGTTAAAGTGTTCACAGCCTTTGTAACAGCTCCCAACTTTGCCCCCCTTTCTTTTTTAAACTTTTTTAATTCCGCACTGTCCATGTCTAAGTCAAAAATTGTTTAACTGGGGATCGTAATGAAATAGAGGACAAGAAGAATTACCAGAGAAGAGAGAGCACAGACAAAACAGTCGAGTTTAAATTTGGTTTAATCCCCCCAAGTACTTATGTCAGTCAGGTCTAAGCTTATAAGAGAATGAGACTCCTTAAATGTAAATGTTTCCTAGTTAGGCCCTAGGTTGTAGACCTAATTAGGCTTGCTCAGGTTAGGCTTAGGCTAGACCATTTAGCCTAATTCTGCAATTTTTGTTAAGTAAGGTTAAGGTTTGTAAATTCCCTACACACGGACCACCAATGCGAAAAATGCTCTGTATGAATTGGTCCACAATTAACCCACCCCTTATATCTCCAGTCTAACTATAGAGTAGATCAAGTCTAGCCTAGAGGGGTCAGCCTAGAGATTCCGGAAATGGTCCAGAGCGGGCAGATAAATTGAGGTCCACAGTAGGATTCCTCACAAGAATTAGGTTAGGGCAATCTACCTTCACCTTTGTTAAGCTATGAGTTGATGCTGGGTCTTAGGCCACAATGTAGGCCTAACTTGTCTGACCCAGCTTAATTTAATGTATTAACTTACTGGTGTAAAAACTCAATTAGTCACTTACTTTTAGTTATTGGAGTCTCTCCCTTCTCCGGTTATGTTTGTCGAGAGCGCACTTTGCTGGTACGTCCTCTCGCCCCGTTCTTCGTTTTCGTTCTCCCTTTGTTCTCCTCTTCGCGGGGCTTTCGTACCAGCGTTGTCTTGGTTTATTCCTCGGTTGGTTGAGCGGTAATGTATCCATTACCGAGCACGCTCCTCCCACACAGTATATAAATACTAGTGTGGAGAATAACTCTGGTGAGCAACCAATTGGTTTCATCCACCCAGTTATTGACATAAAAGGAATTTAAATTGTTAGATTAACTACCTACCTACTCAGTGAACCATTTTCGTTACCTCCCAACTACCCACTCATCAGTTTTCCATATACTGGGGGCCCCGGGAGATAAAAATTTTGGTGTCATTGTCACCAATTTTTGTCTGAGTGTAGACTAGCTAACTATTTAACTGTAAATGCCTGTTAATCTGATTAACAGTGCCTATCCTCACCTTCTCATGGAGAAGGTGTAGCATTTAATTAGAAGAGAAAATATACATCCATAGGATGAAACTGTCTATGGTCTTTACCATAAGAAAAGAAAAAATGAAAGTTAGAAGATAAAATTACAATTCCCCAGCATCTATTTTTTGTTGTAAAAATAGTCGCGCCTTTAATGCTGTTTGTCGCTGAGGTCTTGTGTCTGTCAATGTTGTAGTAGGATGCGTTACCACTCCTACTGTCAAAGGAATAGTTACTGGAAGTTCAGTGTCTCCAGTTGTTACTGTCAGTGGAGAAGGTTCTCCAAAGTCCATTGTTTTGGGTCCAGACTCTAAAGGGTACAAAAGAGAAATGTCTCTTGTTGTGTCACCCGTTGAAGTCCTTAATTTGACCACTCTTGTTACCCCGTCTGCCCCTGGTCTGAGTTCTGAAACTCTAGCCAGAGGCCAGTATTGTCTTGGAGTACTGTCATGTATGAGAACAAGGTCCCCTACCTTAATTGTGTCAGACCAATCCTTCTTAGTCATTTGTTTATGTCTCTCCCTTAGACCCATCAAGTACTCAGTTTTCCACTGTTTAATGAAATGAGCTTTAACTCTAGTTAAATGTTGTAACTTAGTCTGGAGCTCATCATGTCGTTGAGTCCAGTTTGGGTCTTCTGAAGAGTCTATATTGTAGTCCGGCAGGAGACTAACTTGTTCTCCCCGAATCAAATGATTTGGAGTTAATGGTTCTGGGTCATTAATGTTGTCACTCACATAAGTGAGTGGTCTATTGTTAATGATGTTCTCAATCTCAGCCAGGAGAGTGAGTAACCCAAATAAGTGTATCTGTTTTTTGCCAATTGCTTTCTTCAAGCAATTCTTTACTGTTTGTATATTCCTCTCCCAGATAGAACCATACCAAGGAGAGGCAACCGGAATATACTTCCACTTTATGTTTGAATTTTGTATATATAATTGTGTGATTTCATTGCTTAACAAGTCGTGGATGACTTGTTCACCAGCTTTGAAATATGTAGCATTGTCAGTCCAAACTGTCTTTGGTACTGAATGTCGTGCACAGAATCTCTTAAAGACAGCAACAAAAGATTCTGCTGTAAGGTCCTCCACAACATCCAAATAAACAGCTCGTGAGGCAGCACATGTAAACAGTACAATGTACATTTTTTGTTCAGTGTCACCCACCCCTACAGTCAATGCTCCTGTATAGTCAATGCCTACAGTCTCAAAGGGTCTGTTGAGAGTAACTCTCTCCTCTGGCAAAGCAGGAGGATTTGGTTTCCTATAGGGCCTAGCATGAATACGCCTACATGTGACACACTCACTCAGGACTGTTTTAACAGTGATCCTTCCCTTGGGTATCCAATAAGTTTTTCTTAATGTAGTTAGTGTCTGTGGTACCCCCATATGATATACATCATTGTGTGTTTTTCTGATATTAATGTTGTCAAATAGCTAAATCTAGGTAAAAGGATTGGATTTTTGCTTTTGTATGACAGTTTTGATTTGTCTAATCTCCCTTTACACCTTAGAAGGCCTTCCTCATCTCTGAACAAGTTTAGATCCACAACTACTGATGGTACAGGTTCTTTTGTTTGTTTCCCATTAGTTAAGAATTCTAACTCTTTATTGTACTCTTTTGTTGTGCTGGCCTATCCAGTATTGGTTGCAACTTCTGTATAATTATGATTGTTTTTATTTAGCTGTTTGTTAATTGTAGCTAAACAGTTGTGAGCAAACCTCAAACAGTAGGCTGTCACCCTGACAAGTTTGTTGAAATCAGAATACTTTTCATAATTAGTGATTGGTTCAACCTTTTCATTTGAAAAGATTAAATTTAATGTCAAGTTAACTTGTTCCACAGGCCATTGGTCTGTATTACAGAGCCACTTAGGTCCCATAAACCAAGTTTTGTTTGACTTCAACAACTTGTAGGATAAACCTCTGGTCAGAAAGTCTGCTGGATTCTGTTTAGTTGGAACATAGTGAAAGTTTACTTGTAGGCTTTCATTAGCGTCAGCTATTTCTTTTAGCCTATTTCTTACAAAGATATTCTTACTATTAATGCTATCATTCCGTATCCAGGCAAGACAAATCTGACTGTCAAGCCAGAGACTGGATTAGTTAGAACACATCTAGTAAGCATCCTTAAGCAATGAAATGGTTTTAATGGCTAATGTAGCAGCCAATAGTTCCAATTGAGGTATGGTTCGGGTAGGTTTGAGAGGTGCAACTTTCCCTTTTGCATAAATTAGATGACTTTCTGTAGGGCTTACAAGATACGCACAGCACCCATAAGCTTGTGTGCTTGCATCAGCAAACACATGAAGTCTCTGGGGCTTATCCCTAAACCCACAGCACCTTTGAATTTTAATGTTCTGCACTTTTGTTAAAATCAGTAGCTAACTTCTTCCAAGATTTTTGATTTTCATTTGTTATTGGATCATCCCACCCAACATTTGTCCTCCAAATTTCTTGGAGGAGAATCTTTGATTTTATTGTTGAAGGCAGGAATAGACCCATAGGATCAAAAATTTTGGAAGCCTCTGATAATATTTGTCTTTTAGTATTTGCTTCCTCATCAAGTTTAAAACCTTTAGTACAGATTGAATCATGACTGTTAGAAGTTGCATCCAAATACCAGTTCATACCTAAAGTTTTAACTCTGTCTGATGGCTCAGTAAGACCATTATTATCCTTTAAAATCTTTTTGTTTAAATCCTCATCATTTGAAATCCACTCTCTAAGTTCAAAGTTACCTTGTTGCATAATGTTTTGAGAGTGTTCATAGACTTCAGATAATTCAGATTTTGTTGTCGTTGAGCCTATTAGATTGTCTACGTAAAAATGTTCCTTAAGGAAGTTCAATGTTAAGAGTTATTAAACTGGTTTAAATGATGTCTAATTGTCAATGCTAATAGGCTAGGTGAGCAATTGGCTCCAAACAACACAACATTAAATCTATAGGTTATGAACCCTTTATTCAAATCAAATGGATCCTTGAACCATAAGAACCTAAGTTGGTTCTTATCATATTCATTTTTAAGATTTATTCTCAAAAATGCCTTTGAAATGTCACTTTGTACGGCATATTTGTCTAACCTGAACCTCAGTAAGATCTTCACAAGGTCAGAAATGAGATTAGGACCCTCAATCAAGCAATCATTCAAACTGTGTTTATCACTGTCTTTGAGGCTACAGTTATATACTACTCTGAGTTTTGTTGTTGGGGCATCTTGTCGATAAACCCCCCTGTGGGTTAAATAATGACAACCATCTTTTTTAAAAGGGTTATTTGTTACTTCTTCAATGAAGCCTTTCTGTAGCTGTTCTTTGAAGACATCATTATATATTTTAATTATTATCTTGTTTGAGTTTTTTCATTACTTTATATAAATGTCCTTTAGCTACTTTGAGATTGTCTCTTAAAGTTGGACAATTTATTTTCCAAGGTAACTCAATAAAATAACTATTGTCTTTGCACTGAATGGTGTCTTCAAATCTTTCTACCATTAACTGATCTTCTGAAGTTTGATTTGTGTCATGTATACCCACAGATTCTAGCAACCATAAAGTTTGAATTGCCTCATCCAAAGTTTCATTTGATAATGATGAATTAATGTTCTCAGTTGAGATAATATTATTCAAAGTGTTGCTATTCTTACAGGTGTTATGTAGGACTGAGTTGAGGCACATAGTATTTGTTGGTCATGAACTGTTTTGGTTTAGGTCTAGGTTGTATTCTGATAGGTCACCCAAAGGGGCTATCCCTGATGGAGTCTGAATAGCTATACCATTACCTATCTCTACTATGCCCTTATGAATAAGATTAATATAATCTGCCCCTATTAGCATTTCAATGTTAGCTACTGTGTTGTTAGTGATATGTCTATCAGCTATTTTGTAGTGTTTTCCCAAATGATTTATGGTTTGTTCTAGTTTGGGTATAACCAGTTTGTTTTGTCCTACTTTAGAAATAATAACTGCTTCAATTTTCTTGAATTTACTTTCTAAATGTAGTTCCAGGTCAATTGTCTTATAGCTATTTTTGTCCGAGTTATCCTTAACAAAGGACGCAATATTGAGGTTTTGTTCATTCGGGTTTGGTGTCAAACCCAATTTATTAACTACATTTTTGAAACAAATGTTTGTTGAGAACAACAGTCTATAAGACATCTCACTGGAGTGGTACTACCCTCACTATTCACTAAGTCCAAAGTAATAGTTGGTAAAAGAATCTCAGTGTTTCTTGTTACATTGTTTGAACAAGCAGAATGTCCCATGAAAGTGGCATTTTCTTGATTACCTTTGTTTGGGGGAGGTATCTTTTGAGTTTGAGTACTATTGTTTGGACACTTTGGTGAATCACACATTGATGAGACATGTCGTAAACTTTTACAAAACTTACACTTGAATCTTAACCTAGATTTACAGTCTTTCTTATAATGTCCCTGGCCAGTACACTTTTTACACAGGTTCAACTGTTCACATCTTTTAACCCTTTGGTTAAAGTCTGAATATTTGTCACACCCAGTACTACTGTGTTCATTACTTGCACAAAATTTGCAATGTGGTGTGTAAGTTGAGGCAGCAGTTACATTAAAGTTCTGTGATAGCGTGGGGTAGACACCCCAGTTAGGTTACTTAGGTTCTAGCAAACAATCAAAAGCACTTACCGGTGCGTTGAATTAGGTATTCCTTGAAGCCTACCGTTTTATTCCTGTGTCCCACAACAGCCTACCTAACTCTCTCTTACATTACCAATTTAGAAGCTATAGACATTACCCCTAACTATACTTAAGTACGAACAACTTCCTACCCGATTTGTTACCTTAGATTCATCACCTAATTTTACTCAGCACCAAAGATTAGGTCAGATAGGAAAAAACATGTCTAGGCCAGACCAAAACAATACGAACAGCCCGTTGGTTTGTTATGGCTTCGTCTTGCCATTCAGCTTAGATTTAGTGATATTTATCTTTAGTGACTTTTAGACTATATACATATATATACATACACGTCACCTCACTCCTCCCCTACAAGTTTAGTCTGTCAGGGGGATGAGGGACCCTAGACGACCTGCGGAGCGGGGTTGATGTAGTAGGATCAGGTGCAACCTGTATAGGCGGGCAAGTTGAACCATTTTCCGGAGGATCAGTTCTCTCTTCCGGAAGACTCTGGTCCTTCTGCACTTCCCGTTCCCATATCTGATCCTGATGGCGTTTAATAGAACGACCATCTTCTAGTTGGCACTTGAAGGAAACAGGGCCCGTTCTCTCCTGCACAGTTGCAGGAACCCATTTTGGTCCAGCCCCATAGTTGCGAATCACAACTGGATCATTAGGTTTCGCTTCTAGAACTCTCCCTCTTTTAGTGTCGTGGTACAACTTCTGTTTTTCCTGATGGCGTAAAACTCGTTGTTGTAACATTTCGTTTGGACGTAACAAATCAAAAACTGAACGAATTCCCCGGCCAATCAGAAGTTTAGAGGGAGACACCCCTGTCGTGGTGTGTGGTGTTATTCGATATTTAAACAAAAATTTATCCAACACCACTTGCATTTCCTCCCCACGAGAATGACGCAAGGCCGACTTGAAAGTACGGACCATGTTTTCCGCGAGACCGTTAGTAGATGGGTGGAAAACACTAGACCGGACATGTCTAATGCCATTTAGGTGGACGAAGGAACGAAATTCCTCACTGGTAAAACAAGTACCATTGTCGGAAACCAGGACTACGGGTAAACCCCATCGAGCGAAAACTGAACGGAGTAAGCGAATCGTTACACCGAAGTCGTGGAAGTGGTTGGAAAAATTTCCACCCACTTAGAGTAGGCGTCCACCATGACTAGGAAATAAATATTATTTATAGGACCTGCATAGTCAACATGGATCCTATGCCACGGTATAGTAGGCCATTCCCAAGGATGAAGTGGACTTTTCCTTGGGAGATCTCTGTTCTCTAGGCAGCTTTGACAGGAACGAACCAATGATTCGAGTTCTCCATCTAAACCAGGCCACCAGAAATAAGCTCTCGCCAGCTTTCATTTTGTTGCGCCCATGTGTTCAGCGTGAAGTTCCTTCACTAAATTCGACCTGCCTTTATTTGGAATAATCACTCTGTGGCCCCATAAGAGACAGCCATTTTGAATAGAGAGGCCAGACTGACGCTGAATAAAAGGCTGTAATTCACTCTCAACCTTAGTAGGCCAACCAACTGAGCAGAAATGGATGACCCTAGACAGAATAGGGTCTGATTTTGTCCACTGCTCTATTTGTACTGCAGATACTGGAGTGGATTCTAAAAACTCCACCAAGTGAACCCATTCTGTAGGTATAGGTACACAATCATTTGGATTTTCTAAGGGCAACCTACTTAGCGCATCAGCCGTACCTAGAAGTTTACCTGACCGATGTACTAAGTCAAATTTATAGGCTTGTAGAATCAGTGCCCATCGTTGAATCCTACCTGAGGCCATAACTGGAATATTTTTATTAGGTGCAAATAAACCTAAAAGAGGCTTATGGTCAGTAATTAGTTTAAATTCATGACCCCATAGATAGAAATGAAATTTTTTTACTGCAAATACTAAGGCTAATGCTTCACGTTCCACTTGTGCATATCGTCTTTCCGTCTCAGTTAGTGTTCTAGAAGCAAAACAGATAGGCCTATCTACACCATCAATGTGGTGAGATAACACTGCCCCAATTCCATAAGAACTGCTGTCTGCTGAAACTACGAGAGGAAGTTTAGGATCATAATGCACTAGGAGAGTGGACTTTAGTACAGTAGTACGTCCTTGGAAGCCTCAAATGCTTCCTTTTGAGTTTTCTCCCATCTCCACTGTTCCCCAGATCGTAATAGCTTATTCAGGGGTTCAAGGAAAGTCGATGCATTAGGCAAAAATTTCCTATAAAAGTTTAGGAGACCTAAATAAGCTTGTAACTGTGTGATGTTTTGTGGAGGTGGTGCCTTTTCTATTGCTTCTAGTTTATCCACCGTTGGATGAATGCCTGAGGCATCTATGCGGAACCCTAAATATGAAACCTCGTTAGTGACCCATGAACACTTTTCTCTCTTTAGCTTAAGTCCCGCATCCCGGAGTCTTTTTAGAACCGTGGTTAATCTAGTTAGGTGTTCTTTTTTAGTCGAACCTGAAATGAGGACATCATCTAGAAAGCAAAGTACCCCTGGAATGTGACCTAGAACTTGGTCCATTGTCCTCTGAAAAATACCTGGAGCCGATGCTATTCCATAGCATAGCCTATTGTACTTATATAGGCCTCGGTGCGTATTTATGATAGTTAATTCTTTAGAGTTTTCATCTAAACTTAGTTGAGCATAGGCTTGGGACATATCGAGTTTTGTGAAATATTTTCCCCCAGCAAGAGAGCTAAATAATTCATCAGGCTTGGGTATAGGATAGCAATCTAGAAGGACGGCTCTATTTGCTGTTAAACGGTAATCCCCGCATAACCGCACGGACTTGTCCGGTTTTAGTACAGGAACTACTGGGGCAGCCCACTTAGCGTGTGTGACTGGTTCAATAATTTTATCTTTTAGCAGCCTGTCAATTTCTAAATCTACCTTCTCCCGCAGTGCATGCGCAATTGAACGAGCCTTACAAAATTTCGGAGTTACATTAGGATCTACTTCTATGCAGACCTGATGGCCTTTTAGGTTGCCTACTTCAGGCCCAAAAATAGAAGAAAACTCCCTTAACAATGAGTCTATGTCAGATGGATATGAAAGTGTATGCACATCTGCCTGACCCCTTGGCAAGATTTTGTCAATTGGCATTTCCAAAGCATCAATCCAATCACGGCCTAGTAGAGTAGGCCCTTGCTCATCCACCACTAAAAGGGTTAAGGGATGAGACAAAGTTTTCTGGTTAAGTGTAACTGTGACGTATGCTTCTCCACAAATAGGTATTTTTATGTCACCGTACTTCTTCAAAATCGTTTTAGATGCATGTAGTTTAGGTGTGTTTTTGAAAATCTTATCAAAAACTACCTTGGACATGACCGTCCGGGCAGCACCCGTATCCAATTCTAGAGGAACTGTAATTCCATCTAGGCCTACCTCTACAATATATGGGCCTGTATTTTCCCCACTTTGCTGCTCATAGAATAGGTACTCCACTCCAATGTTCGAAGTATTTCCCTTTTGAGGATTTATACTAGAAATGTTAAAATTAGAATTTTCACCTTGTTTTCTTTGAAAAACACACTTTAGCTATGTGGCCTATTTTACTACAGTTTCGGCAAACTGCTTCTTTAAAAGGGCAATCTTTCTTCCAATGGTGTTTTCCACACCCTGTACATGGCTTGGAAGGCTTAGTAGAATTAGTAGGCTTAGTCGTATTCGCCTCATACCTTTTATTTGCCTGTCTAGTAGGCTCGTTAGGTCTGCCAGGCCTAGAAGATTTAAAGCTATTTACGTGTTGGGCTTTACTACTATGATTTCCAAAAGCTCTAACATCTTTAGCAGCTGCTTCTCTAGCCGTAGCTATTTCTACAGCCTGACTAAAAGTTAGGTCCTGTATGGCTAATAGGGCTCTCTGGGTAGACTCCTCTTTGAGACCCATTACAAACCTATCTCTTAGCATTTCATCTAATTTGTCCCCAAATTTACACGTACGGCTATGGCTTTTTATTCCTGCAACAAACTCTGCAATGTTTTCATTTCCCGTCTGATGCCTTGAATAAAATTTGAAACGTTCATAGATGAGAACTACTCGGGGTTTGTAGTGATCGGTTAGGGCCTGTACCAATTCATTATAGGTGCAAGTTTCCGGTGCTTTAGGAGAAACTAGGTCCATAACTAAACCAAACGTTTTAGGGCCTATTATAGTTAAAAAGGTAGGTACCTTCTTAGCATCCGGAATGGAATTTGCCTCGAAAACAACCTCACCCTAGTGGCATAAGCTTCGAAGTCCTCCCCATTGTCTTCGTAGGGGCTTATATGGCCAATCACCGACATGCTAGAGCAAAACCGAATTAGACCAACTCACGTGAAGTAGGTTAGGTTAGGTTTAAATTTGGTCTAGTTACTGAATAGTGAATTTTATTAGAGTTAGGGCTGAATAGTGAATTGTATTAGAGTTAGGGCTGAGTAAGAATTAGTTTTAGAGGTAGGGCTGAGTAGGAATTAGTTTTAGAGTTAGGGCTGAGTAGGAATTAGTTTTAGAATTAGGGCGGCGGGACCTACGCTATAGTACGGTAGCTTCCCCACACAACAAACCAAATCGGACGACCCACTAGTCTGCATCCAATTTTCCAAACAACCACTTGAACCCAATAAGCCAAATTAACCCAATAAGCCAAATTAACCCAATGAGCCAAATTTAACCCAATGAACAAAATTTAACCAAATGAGCCAAATCCCATCCTCGTCGCCAAATGTGATAGCGTGGGGTAGACACCCCAGTTAGGTTACTTAGGTTCTAGCAAACAATCAAAAGCACTTACCGGTGCGTTGAATTAGGTATTCCTTGAAGCCTACCGTTTTATTCCTGTGTCCCACAACAGCCTACCTAACTCTCTCTTACATTACCAATTTAGAAGCTATAGACATTACCCCTAACTATACTTAAGTACGAACAACTTCCTACCCGATTTGTTACCTTAGATTCATCACCTAATTTTACTCAGCACCAAAGATTAGGTCAGATAGGAAAAAACATGTCTAGGCCAGACCAAAACAATACGAACAGCCCGTTGGTTGTTTTATGGCTTCGTCTTGCCATTCAGCTTAGATTTAGTGATATTTACTCTTTAGTGACTTTTAGACTATATACATATATATACATACACGTCACCTCAGTTCTGTAATGTAGGTGTTCGTGTATTATAGTTGGTCACATTTGATTCTACAGTATCAAGTTTTGCTGTTTGGCTGTAGCTAGTTGGTCTCTGGGAACAGTCTTTGGTTTATCCATAGTCTGGGTCTTATGTGTTGGAAAATCTCTCAAGTTGTAATTAGTTAGGATATTGGGGAAGTGTTGTCTTATTTGTGCTAAATTAGGATAATTTTCTCCCGTCTTTAGAATTAAATTATCTTTAACCCTCGAAGGAAGGCACCTAAGTACTATGCTTTGTATAAGCCAAGATGAAGTTTTAATATCTATCTCATTGCTAACCAGTTGTCCTATAATAGCTTCTAATTTTGTATAAAAAATTTCCATATCACTATGGTTATCTTTTATGGTGCAAATTCAAAAATTTGTTGAGATAATTCATATACAATCAAATCTTTATTAATGTAATTACGTTTTAAAAGATCAATAGCTACTTCATATGAATCCCCTACGGCTGGTAAATAGGCTATTAGGTTATAGGCTGGGCCTTTAAGGGAACTAGTTAAGTAACTAAACTTTTCAACAGTTGAAATATAAGGTTTATTACCTATTAAATTCTCAAATTTGTCAATGAAAGATGGGAATTGTACCGTGTCCCCTTCAAATGTTGGTACTAGCAAAATGGGTAACTGAGCCCTCAATTCTTGTGACTCAGGATTTAGCATGCCACTTAAATTTTGTTGAAGGTTAGCCCTACTTTGATTAAAATCAGAATTAGGTTTTTTTGGTGTTAAGTCAGTCAACGAGACCGTAGTCTCCTTATTTGCTGTTCAATTGAGCTTACCTGATCATCATCATCAGCGTAAAGGTCTATCAATTGTTCTTCAGCCATTTCGGATTCAACTAACTCTGAAATACTCTCATTAATGGCTATTATTTCCTTCTTTTTAATTTCCAATTTAATAATTACACTCTCTAAATTTTCCTTACCTGGTTGTGTAATATTGTTAAAAGTGTTCACAGCCTTTGTAACAGCTCCCAACTTTGCCCCCCTTTTCTTTTTTAACTTTTTCAATTCCGCACTGTCCATGTCTAAGTCAAAATTGTTTAACTGGGGATCGTAATGAAATAGAGGACAAGAAGAAATTACCAGAGAAGAGAGAGCACAGACAAAACAGTCGAGTTTAAATTTGGTTTAATCCCCCCAAGTACTTATGTCAGTCAGGTCTAAGCTTATAAGAGAATGAGACTCCTTAAATGTAAATGTTTCCTAGTTAGGCCCTAGGTTGTAGACCTAATTAGGCTTGCTCAGGTTAGGCTTAGGCTAGACCATTTAGCCTAATTCTGCAATTTTTGTTAAGTAAGGTTAAGGTTTGTAAATTCCCACACACGGACCACCAATGCGAAAAATGCTCTGTATGAATTGGTCCACAATTAACCCACCCCTTATATCTCCAGTCTAACTATAGAGTAGATCAAGTCTAGCCTAGAGGGGTCAGCCTAGAGATTCCGGAAATGGTCCAGAGCGGGCAGATAAATTGAGGTCCACAGTAGGATTCCTCACAAGAATTAGGTTAGGGCAATCTACCTTCACCTTTGTTAAGCTATGAGTTGATGCTGGGTCTTAGGCCACAATGTAGGCCTAACTTGTCTGACCCAGCTTAATTTAATGCTTATAACTTACTGGTGTAAAAACTCAATTAGTCACTTACTTTTAGTTATTGAGTCTCTCCCTTCTCCGGTTATGTTTTCGAGAGCGCACTTTGCTGGTACGTCCTCTCGCCCCGTTCTCGTTTTCGTTCTCCCTTTGTTCTCCTCTTCGCGGGGCTTCTCGTACCAGCGTTGTCTTGGTTTATTCCTCGGTTGGTTGAGCGGTAATGTATCCTTATTACCGAGCACGCTCCTCCCACACAGTATATAAATACTAGTGTGGAGAATAACTCTGGTGAGCAACCAATTGGTTTCATCCACCCAGTTATTGACATAAAAGGAATTTAATGATTGTTAGATTAACTACCTACCTACTCAGTGAACCATTTTCGTTACCTCCCAACTACCCACTCATCAGTTTTCCATATACTGGGGGCCCCGGGAGATAAAAATTTTGGTGTCATTGTCACCAATTTTTGTCTGAGTGTAGACTAGCTAACTATTTAACTGTAAATGCCTGTTAATCTGATTAACAGTGCCTATCCTCACCTTCTCATGGAGAAGGTGTAGCATTTAATTAGAAGAGAAAATATACATCCATAGGATGAAACTGTCTATGGTCTTTACCATAAGAAAAGAAAAAATGAAAGTTAGAAGATAAAATTACAATTCCCCAGCATCTATTTTTTGTTGTAAAAATAGTCGCGCTTTAATGCTGTTTGTCGCTGAGGTCTTGTGTCTGTCAATGTTGTAGTAGGATGCGTTACCACTCCTACTGTCAAAGGAATAGTTACTGGAAGTTCAGTGTCTCCAGTTGTTACTGTCAGTGGAGAAGGTTCTCCAAAGTCCATTGTTTTGGGTCCAGACTCTAAAGGGTACAAAAGAGAAATGTCTCTTGTTGTGTCACCCGTTGAAGTCCTTAATTTGACCACTCTTGTTACCCCGTCTGCCCCTGGTCTGAGTTCTGAAACTCTAGCCAGAGGCCAGTTTGTCTTGGAGTACTGTCATGTATGAGAACAAGGTCCCCTACCTTAATTGTGTCAGACCAATCCTTCTTAGTCATTTGTTTATGTCTCTCCCTTAGACCCATCAAGTACTCAGTTTTCCACTGTTTAATGAAATGAGCTTTAACTCTAGTTAAATGTTGTAACTTAGTCTGGAGCTCATCATGTCGTTGAGTCCAGTTTGGGTCTTCTGAAGAGTCTATATTGTAGTCCGGCAGGAGACTAACTTGTTCTCCCCGAATCAAATGATTTGGAGTTAATGGTTCTGGGTCATTAATGTTGTCACTCACATAAGTGAGTGGTCTATTGTTAATGATGTTCTCAATCTCAGCCAGGAGAGTGAGTAACCCAAATAAGTGTATCTGTTTTTTGCCAATTGCTTTCTTCAAGCAATTCTTTACTGTTTGTATATTCCTCTCCCAGATAGAACCATACCAAGGAGAGGCAACCGGAATATACTTCCACTTTATGTTTGATTTTGTATATATAATTGTGTGATTTCATTGCTTAACAAGTCGTGGATGACTTGTTCACCAGCTTTGAAATATGTAGCATTGTCAGTCCAAACTGTCTTTGGTACTGAATGTCGTGCACAGAATCTCTTAAAGACAGCAACAAAAGATTCTGCTGTAAGGTCCTCCACAACATCCAAATAAACAGCTCGTGAGGCAGCACATGTAAACAGTACAATGTACATTTTTTGTTCAGTGTCACCCACCCCTACAGTCAATGCTCCTGTATAGTCAATGCCTACAGTCTCAAAGGGTCTGTTGAGAGTAACTCTCTCCTCTGGCAAAGCAGGAGGATTTGGTTTCCTATAGGGCCTAGCATGAATACGCCTACATGTGACACACTCACTCAGGACTGTTTTAACAGTGATCCTTCCCTTGGGTATCCAATAAGTTTTTCTTAATGTAGTTAGTGTCTGTGGTACCCCCATATGATATACATCATTGTGTGTTTTTCTGATTATTAATGTTGTCAAATAGCTAAATCTAGGTAAAAGGATTGGATTTTTGCTTTTGTATGACAGTTTTGATTTGTCTAATCTCCCTTTACACCTTAGAAGGCCTTCCTCATCTCTGAACAAGTTTAGATCCACAACTACTGATGGTACAGGTTCTTTTGTTTGTTTCCCATTAGTTAAGAATTCTAACTCTTTATTGTACTCTTTTTGTTGGGCTTGGCCTATCCAGTATTGGGTTGCAACTTCTGTATAATTATGATTGTTTTTATTTAGCTGTTTGTTAATTGTAGCTAAACAGTTGTGAGCAAACCTCAAACAGTAGGCTGTCACCCTGACAAGTTTGTTGAAATCAGAATACTTTTCATAATTAGTGATTGGTTCAACCTTTTCATTTGAAAAGATTAAATTTAATGTCAAGTTAACTTGTTCCACAGGCCATTGGTCTGTATTACAGAGCCACTTAGGTCCCATAAACCAAGTTTTGTTTGACTTCAACAACTTGTAGGATAAACCTCTGGTCAGAAAGTCTGCTGGATTCTGTTTAGTTGGAACATAGTGAAAGTTTACTTGTAGGCTTTCATTAGCGTCAGCTATTTCTTTTAGCCTATTTCTTACAAAGATATTCTTACTATTAATGCTATCATTCCGTATCCATGCAAGACAAATCTGACTGTCAAGCCAGACGTGGATATTAGTTATGAACACATCGTAGTAAGCATCCTTAAGCAATGAAATGGTTTTAATGGCTAATGTAGCAGCCAATAGTTCCAATTGAGGTATGGTTCGGGTAGGTTTGAGAGGTGCTACTTTCCCTTTGGCATAAATTAGATGACTTTCTGTAGGGCTTACAAGATACGCACAGCACCCATAAGCTTGTGTGCTTGCATCAGCAAACACATGAAGTCTCTGGGGCTTATCCCTAAACCCACAGCACCTTTGAATTTTAATGTTCTGCACTTTTGTTAAATCAGTAGCTAACTTCTTCCAAGATTTTTGATTTCATTTGTTATTGGATCATCCCACCCAACATTTGTCCTCCAAATTTCTTGGAGGAGAATCTTTGATTTTATTGTTGAAGGCAGGAATAGACCCATGGATCAAAAATTTTGGAAGCCTCTGATAATATTTGTCTTTTAGTATTGCTTCCTCATCAAGTTTAAAACCTTTAGTACAGATGAATCATGACTGTTAGAAGTTGCATCCAAATACCAGTTCATACCTAAAGTTTTAACTCTGTCTGTTGGCTCAGTAAGACCATTATTATCCCTTAAAATCTTTTTGTTTAAATCCTCATCATTTGAAATCCACTCTCTAAGTTCAAAGTTACCTTGTTGCATAATGTTTTGAGAGTGTTCATAGACTTCAGATAATTCAGATTTTGTTGTCGTTGAGCCTATTAGATTGTCTACGTAAAAATGTTCCTTAAGGAAGTTCAATGTTAGAGATTATTAAACTGGTTTAAATGATGTTTAATTGTCAATGTTAATAGGCTAGGTGAGCAATTGGCTCCAAACAACACAACATTAAATCTATAGGTTATGAACCCTTTATTCAAATCAAATGGATCCTTGAACCATAAGAACCTAAGTTGGTTCTTATCATATCATTTTAAGATTTATTCTCAAAAAATGCCTTTGAAATGTCACTTTGTACAGCATATTTGTCTAACCTGAACCTCAGTAAGATCTTCACAAGGTCAGAAATGAGATTAGGACCCTCAATCAAGCAATCATTCAAACTGTGTTTATCACTGTCTTTGAGGCTACAGTTATATACTACTCTGAGTTTTGTTGTTGGGGCATCTTGTCGATAAACCCCCTGTGGGTTAAATAATGACAACCATCTTTTTTAAAAGGGTTTTGTTACTTCTTCAATGAAGCCTTTCTGTAGCTGTTCTTTGAAGACATTATTATATATTTTTACATTATTATCTTGTTTGAGTTTTTTCATTACTTTATATAAATGTCCTTTAGCTACTTTGAGATTGTCTCTTAAAGTTGGACAATTTATTTTCCAAGGTAACTCAATAAAATAACTATTGTCTTCGCACTGAATGGTGTCTTCAAATCTTTCTACCATTAACTGATCTTCTGAAGTTTGATTTGTGTCATGTATACCCACAGATTCTAGCAACCATAAGTTTGAATTGCCTCATCCAAAGTTTCATTTGATAATGATGAATTAATGTTCTCAGTTGAGATAATATTATTCAAAGTGTTGCTATTCTTACAGGTGTTATGTAGGACTGAGTTGAGGCACATAGTATTTGTTGGTCATGAACTGTTTTGGTTTAGGTCTAGGTTGTAGTCTGATAGGTCACCCAAAGGGGCTATCCCTGATGGAGTCTGAATAGCTATACCATTACCTATCTCTACTATGCCCTTATGAATAAGATTAATATAATCTGCCCCTATTAGCATTTCAATGTTAGCTATTGTGTTGTTAGTGATATGTCTATCAGCTATTTTGTAGTGTTTTCCCAAATGATTTATGGTTTATTCTAGTTTGGGTATAACCAGTTTATTTTGTCCTACTTTAGAAATAATAACTGCTTCAATTTTCTTGAATTTACTTTCTAAATGTAGTTCCAGGTCAATTGTCTTATAGCTACGTATTTTTGTCCGAGTTATCCTTAACAAAGGACGCAATATTGAGGTTTTGTTCATTCGGGTTTGGTGTCAAACCCAATTTATTAACTACATTTTTTGAAACAAATGTTTGTTGAGAACAACAGTCTATAAGACATCTCACTGGAGTGGTACTACCCTCACTATTCACTAAGTCCAAAGTAATAGTTGGTAAAAGAATCTCAGTGTTTCTTGTTACATTGTTTGAACAAGCAGAATGTCCCATGAAAGTGGCATTTTCTTGATTACCTTTGTTTGGGGAGGTATCTTTTGAGTTTGAGTACTATTGTTTGGACACTTTGGTGAATCACACATTGATGAGACATGTCGTAAACTTTTACAAAACTTACACTTGAATCTTAACCTAGATTTACAGTCTTTCTTATAATGTCCCTGGCCAGTACACTTTTTACACAGGTTCAACTGTTCACATCTTTTAACCCTTTGGTTAAAGTCTGAATATTTGTCACACCCAGTACTACTGTGTTCATTACTTGCACAAAATTTGCAATGTGGTGTGTAAGTTGAGGCAGCAGTTACATTAAAGTTCTGTGATAGCGTGGGGTAGACACCCCAGTTAGGTTACTTAGGTTCTAGCAAACAATCAAAAGCACTTACCGGTGCGTTGAATTAGGTATTCCTTGAAGCCTACCGTTTTATTCCTGTGTCCCACAACAGCCTACCTAACTCTCTCTTACATTACCAATTTAGAAGCTATAGACATTACCCCTAACTATACTTAAGTACGAACAACTTCCTACCCGATTTGTTACCTTAGATTCATCACCTAATTTTACTCAGCACCAAAGATTAGGTCAGATAGGAAAAAACATGTCTAGGCCAGACCAAAACAATACGAACAGCCCGTTGGTTTGTTTATGGCTTCGTCTTGCCATTCAGCTTAGATTTAGTGATATTTACTCTTTAGTGACTTTTAGACTATATACATATATATACATACACGTCACCTCACTCCTCCCCTACAAGTTTAGTCTGTCAGGGGATGAGGGACCCTAGACGACCTGCGGAGCGGGGTTGATGTAGTAGGATCAGGTGCAACCTGTATAGGCGGGCAAGTTGAACCATTTTCCGGAGGATCAGTTCTCTCTTCCGGAAGACTCTGGTCCTTCTGCACTTCCGTTCCCATATCTGATCCTGATGGCGTTTAATAGAACGACCATCTTCTAGTTGGCACTTGAAGGAAACAGGGCCCGTTCTCTCCTGCACAGTTGCAGGAACCCATTTTGGTCCAGCCCCATAGTTGCGAATCACAACTGGATCATTAGGTTTCGCTTCTAGAACTCTCCCTCTTTTAGTGTCGTGGTACAACTTCGTTTTTCCTGATGCGTAAAACTCGTTGTTGTAACATTTCGTTTGGACGTAACAAATCAAAAACTGAACGAATTCCCCGGCCAATCAGAAGTTTAGAGGGAGACACCCCTGTCGTGGTGTGTGGTGTTATTCGATATTTAAACAAAAATTTATCCAACACCACTTGCATTTCCTCCCCACGAGAATGACGCAAGGCCGACTTGAAAGTACGGACCATGTTTTCCGCGAGACCGTTAGTAGATGGGTGGAAAACACTAGACCGGACATGTCTAATGCCATTTAGGTGGACGAAGGAACGAAATTCCTCACTGGTAAAACAAGTACCATTGTCGGAAACCAGGACTACGGGTAAACCCCATCGAGCGAAAACTGAACGGAGTAAGCGAATCGTTACACCCGAAGTCGTGGAAGTGGTTGGAAAAATTTCCACCCACTTAGAGTAGGCGTCCACCATGACTAGGAAATAAATATTATTTATAGGACCTGCATAGTCAACATGGATCCTATGCCACGGTATAGTAGGCCATTCCCAAGGATGAAGGGACTTTTCCTTGGGAGATCTCTGTTCTCTAGGCAGCTTTGACAGGAACGAACCAATGATTCGAGTTCTCCATCTAAACCAGGCCACCAGAAATAAGCTCTCGCCAGCTCTTTCATTTTGTTGCGCCCATGTGTTCAGCGTGAAGTTCCTTCACTAAATTCGACCTGCCTTTATTGGAATAATCACTCTGTGGCCCCATAAGACAGCCATTTTGAATAGAGAGGCCAGACTGACGCTGAATAAAAGGCTGTAATTCACTCTCAACCTTAGTAGGCCAACCAACTGAGCAGAAATGGATGACCCTAGACAGAATAGGGTCTGATTTTGTCCACTGCTCTATTTGTACTGCAGATACTGGAGTGGATTCTAAAAACTCCACCAAGTGAACCCATTCTGTAGGTATAGGTACACAATCATTTGGATTTTCTAAGGGCAACCTACTTAGCGCATCAGCCGTACCTAGAAGTTTACCTGACCGATGTACTAAGTCAAATTTATAGGCTTGTAGAATCAGTGCCCATCGTTGAATCCTACCTGAGGCCATAACTGGAATATTTTTATTAGGTGCAAATAAACCTAAAAGAGGCTTATGGTCAGTAATTAGTTTAAATTCATGACCCCATAGATAGAAATGAAATTTTTTTACTGCAAATACTAAGGCTAATGCTTCACGTTCCACTTGTGCATATCGTCTTTCCGTCTCAGTTAGTGTTCTAGAAGCAAAACAGATAGGCCTATCTACACCATCAATGTGGTGAGATAACACTGCCCCAATTCCATAAGAACTGCTGTCTGCTGAAACTACGAGAGGAAGTTTAGGATCATAATGCACTAGGAGAGTGGACTTTAGTACAGTAGTACGTCCTTGGAAGCCTCAAATGCTTCCTTTTGAGTTTTCTCCCATCTCCACTGTTCCCCAGATCGTAATAGCTTATTCAGGGGTTCAAGGAAAGTCGATGCATTAGGCAAAAATTTCCTATAAAAGTTTAGGAGACCTAAATAAGCTTGTAACTGTGTGATGTTTTGTGGAGGTGGTGCCTTTTCTATTGCTTCTAGTTTATCCACCGTTGGATGAATGCCTGAGGCATCTATGCGGAACCCTAAATATGAAACCTCGTTAGTGACCCATGAACACTTTTCTCTCTTTAGCTTAAGTCCCGCATCCCGGAGTCTTTTTAGAACCGTGGTTAATCTAGTTAGGTGTTCTTTTTTAGTCGAACCTGAAATGAGGACATCATCTAGAAAGCAAAGTACCCCTGGAATGTGACCTAGAACTTGGTCCATTGTCCTCTGAAAAATACCTGGAGCCGATGCTATTCCATAGCATAGCCTATTGTACTTATATAGGCCTCGGTGCGTATTTATGATAGTTAATTCTTTAGAGTTTTCATCTAAACTTAGTTGAGCATAGGCTTGGGACATATCGAGTTTTGTGAAATATTTTCCCCCAGCAAGAGAGCTAAATAATTCATCAGGCTTGGGTATAGGATAGCAATCTAGAAGGACGGCTCTATTTGCTGTTAAACGGTAATCCCCGCATAACCGCACGGACTTGTCCGGTTTTAGTACAGGAACTACTGGGGCAGCCCACTTAGCGTGTGTGACTGGTTCAATAATTTTATCTTTTAGCAGCCTGTCAATTTCTAAATCTACCTTCTCCGCAGTGCATGCGCAATTGAACGAGCCTTACAAAATTTCGGAGTTACATTAGGATCTACTTCTATGCAGACCTGATGGCCTTTTAGGTTGCCTACTTCAGGCCCAAAAATAGAAGAAAACTCCCTTAACAATGAGTCTATGTCAGATGGATATGAAAGTGTATGCACATCTGCCTGACCCCTTGGCAAGATTTTGTCAATTGGCATTTCCAAAGCATCAATCCAATCACGGCCTAGTAGAGTAGGCCCTTGCTCATCCACCACTAAAAGGGTTAAGGGATGAGACAAAGTTTTCGGTTAAGTGTAACTGTGACGTATGCTTCTCCACAAATAGGTATTTTTATGTCACCGTACTTCTTCAAAATCGTTTTAGATGCATGTAGTTTAGGTGTGTTTTTGAAAATCTTATCAAAAACTACCTTGGACATGACCGTCCGGGCAGCACCCGTATCCAATTCTAGAGGAACTGTAATTCCATCTAGGCCTACCTCTACAATATATGGGCCTGTATTTTCCCCACTTTGCTGCTCATAGAATAGGTACTCCACTCCAATGTTCGAAGTATTTCCCTTTTGAGGATTTATACTAGAAATGTTAAAATTAGAATTTTCACCTTGTTTTCTTTGAAAAACACACTTTAGCTATGTGGCCTATTTTACTACAGTTTCGGCAAACTGCTTCTTTAAAAGGGCAATCTTTCTTCCAATGGTGTTTTCCACACCCTGTACATGGCTTGGAAGGCTTAGTAGAATTAGTAGGCTTAGTCGTATTCGCCTCATACCTTTTATTTGCCTGTCTAGTAGGCTCGTTAGGTCTGCCAGGCCTAGAAGATTTAAAGCTATTTACGTGTTGGGCTTTACTACTATGATTTCCAAAAGCTCTAACATCTTTAGCAGCTGCTTCTCTAGCCGTAGCTATTTCTACAGCCTGACTAAAAGTTAGGTCCTGTATGGCTAATAGGGCTTCTGGGTAGACTCCTCTTTGAGACCCATTACAAACCTATCTCTTAGCATTTCATCTAATTTGTCCCCAAATTTACACGTACGGCTATGGCTTTTATTCCTGCAACAAACTCTGCAATGTTTTCATTTCCCGTCTGATGCCTTGAATAAAATTTGAAACGTTCATAGATGAGAACTACTCGGGGTTTGTAGTGATCGGTTAGGGCCTGTACCAATTCATTATAGGTGCAAGTTTCCGGTGCTTTAGGAGAAACTAGGTCCATAACTAAACCAAACGTTTTAGGGCCTATTATAGTTAAAAAGGTAGGTACCTTCTTAGCATCCGGAATGGAATTTGCCTCGAAAAACAACCTCACCCTAGTGGCATAAGCTTCGAAGTCCTCCCATTGTCTTCGTAGGGGCTTATATGGCCAATCACCGACATGCTAGAGCAAAACCGAATTAGACCAACTCACGTGAAGTAGGTTAGGTTAGGTTTAAATTTGGTCTAGTTACTGAATAGTGAATTTTATTAGAGTTAGGGCTGAATAGTGAATTGTATTAGAGTTAGGGCTGAGTAAGAATTAGTTTTAGAGGTAGGGCTGAGTAGGAATTAGTTTTAGAGTTAGGGCTGAGTAGGAATTAGTTTTAGAATTAGGGCGGCGGGACCTACGCTATAGTACGGTAGCTTCCCCACACAAACAAACCAAATCGGACGACCCACTAGTCTGCATCCAATTTTCCAAACAACCACTTGAACCCAATAAGCCAAATTAACCCAATAAGCCAAATTAACCCAATGAGCCAAATTTAACCCAATGAACAAAATTTAACCAAATGAGCCAAATCCCATCCTCGTCGCCAAATGTGATAGCGTGGGGTAGACACCCCAGTTAGGTTACTTAGGTTCTAGCAAACAATCAAAAGCACTTACCGGTGCGTTGAATTAGGTATTCCTTGAAGCCTACCGTTTTATTCCTGTGTCCCACAACAGCCTACCTAACTCTCTCTTACATTACCAATTTAGAAGCTATAGACATTACCCCTAACTATACTTAAGTACGAACAACTTCCTACCCGATTTGTTACCTTAGATTCATCACCTAATTTTACTCAGCACCAAAGATTAGGTCAGATAGGAAAAAACATGTCTAGGCCAGACCAAAACAATACGAACAGCCCGTTGGTTTGTTTATGGCTTCGTCTTGCCATTCAGCTTAGATTTAGTGATATTTACTCTTTAGTGACTTTTAGACTATATACATATATATACATACACGTCACCTCAAGTTCTGTAATGTAGGTGTTCGTGTATTATAGTTGGTCACATTTGATTCTACAGTATCAAGTTTTGCCTGTTTGGCTGTAGCTAGTTGGTCTCTGGGAACAGTCTTTGGTTTATCCATAGTCTGGGTCTTATGTGTTGGAAAATCTCTCAAGTTGTAATTAGTTAGGATATTGGGGAAGTGTTGTCTTATTTGTGCTAAATTAGGATAATTTTCTCCCGTCTTTAGAATTAAATTATCTTTAACCCTCGAAGGAAGGCACCTAAGTACTATGCTTTGTATAATCCAAGATGAAGTTTTAATATCTATCTCATTGCTAACCAGTTGTCCTATAATAGCTTCTAATTTTGTATAAAAAATTTCCATATCACTATGGTTATCTTTTATGAGTGCAAATTCAAAAATTTGTTGAGATAATTCATATACAATCAAATCTTTATTAATGTAATTACGTTTTAAAAGATCAATAGCTACTTCATATGAATCCCCTACGGCTGGTAAATAGGCTATTAGGTTATAGGCTGGGCCTTTAAGGGAACTAGTTAAGTAACTAAACTTTTCAACAGTTGAAATATAAGGTTTATTACCTATTAAATTCTCAAATTTGTCAATGAAAGATGGAATTGTACCGTGTCCCCTTCAAATGTTGGTACTAGCAAAATGGGTAACTGAGCCCTCAATTCTTGTGACTCAGGGTTTAGCATGCCACTTAAATTTTGTTGAAGGTTAGCCCTACTTTGATTAAAATCAGAATTAGGTTTTTTTGGTGTTAAGTCAGTCAAACGAGACCGTAGTCTCCTTATTTGCTGTTCAATTGAGCTTACCTGATCATCATCATCAGCGTAAAGGTCTATCAATTGTTCTTCAGCCATTTCGGATTCAACTAACTCTGAAATACTCTCATTAATGGCTATTATTTCCTTCTTTTTAATTTCCAATTTAATAATTACACTCTCTAAATTTTCCTTACCTGGTTGTGTAATATTGTTAAAAGTGTTCACAGCCTTTGTAACAGCTCCCAACTTTGCCCCCCTTTTCTTTTTTAACTTTTTTAATTCCGCACTGTCCATGTCTAAGTCAAAATTGTTTAACTGGGGATCGTAATGAAATAGAGGACAAGAAGAAATTACCAGAGAAGAGAGAGCACAGACAAAACAGTCGAGTTTAAATTTGGTTTAATCCCCCCCAAGTACTTATGTCAGTCAGGTCTAAGCTTATAAGAGAATGAGACTCCTTAAATGTAAATGTTTCCTAGTTAGGCCCTAGGTTGTAGACCTAATTAGGCTTGCTCAGGTTAGGCTTAGGCTAGACCATTTAGCCTAATTCTGCAATTTTTGTTAAGTAAGGTTAAGGTTTGTAAATTCCCTACACACGGACCACCAATGCGAAAAATGCTCTGTATGAATTGGTCCACAATTAACCCACCCCTTATATCTCCAGTCTAACTATAGAGTAGATCAAGTCTAGCCTAGAGGGGTCAGCCTAGAGATTCCGGAAATGGTCCAGAGCGGGCAGATAAATTGAGGTCCACAGTAGGATTCCTCACAAGAATTAGGTTAGGGCAATCTACCTTCACCTTTGTTAAGCTATGAGTTGATGCTGGGTCTTAGGCCACAATGTAGGCCTAACTTGTCTGACCCAGCTTAATTTAATGCTTATAACTTACTGGTGTAAAAACTCAATTAGTCACTTACTTTTAGTTATTTGAGTCTCTCCCTTCTCCGGTTATGTTTGTCGAGAGCGCACTTTGCTGGTACGTCCTCTCGCCCCGTTCGTCGTTTTCGTTCTCCCTTTGTTCTCCTCTTCGCGGGGCTTCTCGTACCAGCGTTGTCTTGGTTTATTCCTCGGTTGGTTGAGCGGTAATGTATCCTTATTACCGAGCACGCTCCTCCCACACAGTATATAAATACTAGTGTGGAGAATAACTCTGGTGAGCAACCAATTGGTTTCATCCACCCAGTTATTGACATAAAAGGAATTTAATGATTGTTAGATTAACTACCTACCTACTCAGTGAACCATTTTCGTTACCTCCCAACTACCCACTCATCAGTTTTCCATACCCAATATCCAAGGTGTTTTTATCCGCTGGAGCCTGTTGTTTATAGCCTGGTCCCAATCCCGTTGCAAGATGGAACGAAAGTGGGAGCGGAGAGTCGGGAAAAAATCTGTGAAAGGGAGGGGCCGGGTGGAGACTGGCAATGAGCAAGCGGATTTCGCCTTACGGTCCGCCTCCTCATTACCCCAGATACCAACATGTGCTGGGACCCAGCAGAAGGTGACCGTCTTGTGCTGGGATGTCGTTAAGGAGTGAAAGGTTTGTTGGATGGTGCGGACAAGTGGGTGAGGGGGGGGTTAAATTTTTCAAGGGAGAGCAGTGCGCTTTGGGAATCTGAGTAGATGACATAGGAGTTGGCGGAGTGGGTGCTTATAATGTCGAGGGCTTCCAGAATAGCGAAAAGTTCTGCTGAAAAGACAGAGGCCTCACGGGGAAGGTGAACGGCTCTAGAGAGCGGCTGGGTCACGATCACCGTTGATGCAGCCGCACCATCCTCTGATCGGGAACCATCCGTATAGATGGGGACAGCGTCCAGGTGTCGGGTTACGTGTTCCTGGAAGAGCGACTTGTATACTGTAGCGGTCATAGTAGCTATCGGCAGGGCACATTCGTCCCTGCAAAACTTGATAGAGGTGAGGAGCCAGGGAGAATGGATATGATACGAGATGGAGGTGACTGAAGGAGGCCAGCTCTGACACTGGGACGGAGGTTCTAAAATCGCCGCACACAGAAGTGACGAGGGCAGCCTCTGCCCGCGAAGGTAGGTCTGCATGAGGAGTAGACCCCGTCGGTGGGTGAGAGGGAGGTAGTTACATTCTGCTTGAAGGCTGGAAGCTGGGGAGGATCGGAAGGCACCGGTGGAGAAGCGGAGGTCCCTATTAAGTACCGAGTCCAAGATTAGGAGGGAAGTGCTGGAGGCAGACCCGTATACAACACTCCAATAGTCCAGCTTTGACTGGACCACGTAGGTGTAAAGACGGAGGAGCGAGCGTCGGTCAGCGCCCCATGTGATGTGGGAAAGGTGGTCTAGGAGAGTGAGGGGACGCTGGAGCGTGTGCTTCAGGTGCCTGAGGTGGGAATCCAGTTGAGCCGTCGGTCGAAGGTCATGCCCAGAAACCGGGCGGTGGGAACCACTTCGAGGGGCTCGCCGTATAGCGTGACCAAGGGGGAAGGTATGGCTGTGGATCTTCTGCTGAAGACCATAATTTTGATTTTAGAGGTGGATAGGCGGAAACCAACTGATGTCGCCCGCCTCTCCACCCGATGGATGGCGAGCTGAATTTGTCGGACGACGGGCAGTTCCTGCCCCGCAAACCATATCGCAAGGTCGTCTGCGTAGATGGAGGAACGGACGGTGGGTGGAAGGGATTTTGCTGCTGTGCTCATTACCAGCGAAAAGCATATGACACTGAGGATGCTTCCCTGTGGGACCCCGTCCTCTTGCTCAAAGGTGTCAGAGAGGACTGAGCCCACCCGTACTTGAAAGGTCAGGGAGGAGAGGAAGCCCTCGATGAAGGTCGGCAGGGCTCCGACGAAACCCAAATTTTGGAGCTCACTGAGGATTATACGTAGATGGGTGGTGTCGTAGGCCTTCTGGATGTCGAAGAAAGTAGACAGGACAAACTGTCCTCTATTGAAGGCGTTCTGTATATCTCGGCTGAGGAGCAGGGAGAACTTAACAGAGCGAGTCTACAGGACTGGAATAAAAGATGTCGCGGTTAATATTTGGCTGGACACAGGGGCTAACGAGAAATGAGAGGTTGTGTTTCACTAGCACTATTTTTCATGTTCTTTACGATGGTACTAATCATTTTTTGTGCTAGTGCGCGGTTATAAAATTCATTTAATATATAATTTTTACGTGGAGACTCCGTGTGTATGTATGTATGTATGTATCCATGTATGTATGTATCTATGTTAGCGCTCCGTGTGTTTGTATGTATGGTAATGCGTTTCGTAGACGTATCACTTGTTTTCAGATTGTCACATGGCTGGATTGGGCCAATCAGACACTTTTTGTGTAGATTTGGCCAATTAGACACTTTTTGCGACGTGCGCCATAGGAATTTCCTTTGCTTCACGCAGTTTGAGGACAATGGCTGAAGCTAGTGAAGGTTTTGAATGTGACGGTTGCGAGATTGAGTATTACCGCGCCATTTCTAAATACTTTGAAAATAACGAAGCAGCGGTGGATTGTTTTAAACGCCACGGAGTTCTGCCCCCTTGTGTGCAATGCCCGAAATGTAACAATTCCTGTTCTTATCGCGCGGACCAACATATATACTATTGTCACCGGCAGAAAACAAACCCCAAGAATAAGCGTGTAACCCGGTGTAATTTCTCCGTGAGTGCCTATTCTGGGACGTGGTTAGGGAAATCCCGCATTCAGCCGTGGCAAAACCTATTGTTTATTAATGCATATCTGCAGAAACACTTCACTCAAAATTTCGCTGCGCGTCAGTTAGACTTAGCATCAGAAGCGTGTGTTGACTGGAAGTCGTACTGTAACGAAGTAGCCAATCATTGGTTAGACAGTAAAGACGCCATTGGTGGACCTGGCATTGTGGTCGAAATAGACGAAAGTAAGTTTGGTAAGACGAAATTTAATCGTGGTCGTTTAGTGGTGGGTGTTTGGGTGTTTGGGGGGATCGAGAGAATTTCAAAGAACAGTGAAACCCATTCCAGGTAAGTTTTATTAATCTTCACATGGCTTAGTATTGCCTAACCCAACCTAACCTAACCTGTTAGCAGGTTAGGTTAGTTAGGTTAGTGTTAGGTTGGTTAGGTTAGGTTAGGTTGGTTGGGTTAGTTAATTTAGTTAGGTTAGCTAGTTTTTTATCAGAATTACATTTTCCTGGTGTAGTTTTCTCTGCTTTGTTGGAATTTGACACACATTTCTTGTGCAAATGAGTAGAAACACTCCGTATTTTGGAATGGAAAAAAAATAGTTTCTATTCATTTGCACAAGAAATGGGTATCAGATTCGAACAAAGCAGAGAAAACTACACTAGAAAAATGTAGCCCCTGTATCCAGCCAAATATTTACCGATGTCGCTCATTCACACGAGGTCATCATTCAAAAATGGGAAGAGCTTCCACAGGAACAAGTAAATCGAGCCATAGATGAATTCCGACCAAGAATAAAAAAAAAGTTATTGAAATGGAAGAAAAGCATTTCGAACAATTTTTTTAATAATTTCAGGTAAATTTTACGTTAAAAGTTATTTTTATAAAAAAAAAATATTAAAAAGGTTTAATAATTTTTGCGTGTTAAGTAGAAAAATCATACTCTTTCATTAAATGTTGATAGAATTTGAATTATTTGATATTTTAGTCTGAAAACTTGTTTGCTTATAGATAAATTCATGTTTTATTGTGTAGAAATTTTATTAAAATTAAATGACAAATGTTGATTTTATAGCCTTTTCAAAATGTATCCTTTTCTTATGGCACACCCGTTATATATATATATATTTTTTTTTAAGTTCGGGAAGAACCGATTCGCCTCTATTTAAAAGGGCATATCTCAGCGGAAAAACAAAGAAAAAGTGAGAGGAAAGACAGAGGAAAAAGAAAGGGTGGAGGGGACAGTCGAAGTGGAAAAAGACCAAGGATGAGAAAGACTGCAGGGTCGAGCCCCATCATCCTTGGGTGCTAGGGCCGGGAGGGCGCACGTGAAACCTCCAGGAACAAGCACGTACAAACGAGCACAAAGAGCACTCAAAAGCACGAGCTTAGAACCCCCTTGCGGGGTTATATATATATATATATATATATATATATATATATATATATAAGTGCGCTCTCCCCCACCTTTAAGAAATGCTGTGTACACCCCTGCTAACACTATTATATTTCAGAGGTCCGTCCAACAGAAATACCATCAATATCATATAATTTGTTACTTACAATCCAAATAGCAGTAAAACAAATTTCATGATTTTTGCTAATAAACGAAATGTGTACAGTCATCCTTTAAAAATCTTGGGGGATACGTTCCAAAACCCCTGCGAATTTACAGAATCAGCGAAATTTCAAAACCACCACTTATAATGCTATAATATGGCTGTAATATTACACTAACCTTAATCCTACGATGATAATATGTGAGGTGATGATGCGGCGGGAGTTGTTGGGGAGATTACTGGGCCTCTCCACTGCCCGGCATGTCGGACGAGTGAGCAGGTTATCGGCTGAGTCAGCTGATGCGGGTCAGGCGGGGTTATGGCTGTGATGTAATGAACGTTAAGATCCCGCAAAGTACTTGCGGAGGCACGGCTCAAAGAAAACTGGTGCGGCCCCGTGCGAAAAGACTCCTTTACGACGCTAGTGACGTAGGGTGCGAGTGGAGACCTCTGGCAACAAAAATCGGCGATTTTTCGAAACCGCGAATTTTAAGGGATTACTGTATCTTCATGAACTAATTGATGATGAAATCGGTGTAGTGTGTACTGTAACAAAATTCCTTGGTGTAATTCTAGAAAGAATTTACAATAGAGTGATCATGTAAATTATATCTCAAAAAAAGATTTCAAGAGTGTTGCTATAATATTTAAACTTAGAAATATATGTAGTCCCTAAAGAAGATTTTATTAACTCTGTACCATACTCTTCTTCTTCCCTATATAACGTACTGTACCCTTGTTTGGGAAAAATCCGCTAACAACGCTTTAAATAATATCTTTGTCATCCAAAAACGAGCAATAAGGTTATTATCTGGTGCTCATTTCCATTCTCGTGCATTATTTAAAGAGCTAAAACTAATAAAGCTCAAAGATGTAATCAAATTGGCAGTTTATTTTTATTTACAAGTGTAAGAACAAAATCATTAACTTACAATGGGTAAATAAATATTCTGTAACTCATCAAGAAATCCACTCATATCAGACCAGAAATAAATCAATGCATGTGTTGGTTTTCGTCGTCGTCGTCGTTGGGCCTAGGCAAGCTACGGCTTGGGACCGTAGCGCATCTACGATAGAAACCTTGTCGACCTTGGAACCGCGCTGGATGAGAAATGATTTGCGCGTACGTCGGAGAACTTCATAGGGCCCGTCATATGGACATTGGAGAGGCCGTTTTGGGACAGGTACACGAACGAAAACGTGGGTGCAAGACTGGAGGGCTGGGGAAACAAAGATGTTCTGTTGGCTAGTCAATCGAGGGGGAACAGGCTGAAGGGACTGCATGTGAGAGGAAAGTGTTTGAGCGAATTCCGTAGGATCACATGACTTATCCCCTGCAGTGAAGTAGCCACCTGGTAGCCGCAGTGTTGTTCCATAGACTAGTTCAGCCGCTGTAGTCTTCAGATCACTCTTAAATGCAGAGCGAATACCAAGCAACACGAGTGGAAGCTTATCCATCCAATGGGAGTCTTCGTGACACATAAGGGATGACTTCAGCTGGCGATGGAAGCGTTCGACGAGGCCGTTAGCTTGCGGATGATACGCACAGGTATGCGCATGTACTGTACCCAACAAGCTGGTAAACTTCTTCCAAAGCGAAGACTCAAATTGGCGACCTTGGTCAGTGATGACTTTTGTCGGCAATCCAAATCTTGATACCTATGGAAAACTGATGAGTGGGTAGTTGGGAGGTAACGAAAATGGTTCACTGAGTAGGTAGGTAGTTAATCTAACAATCATTAAATTCCTTTTATGTCAATAACTGGGTGGAAGAAACCAATTGGTTGCTCACCAGAGTTATTCTCCATACTAGTATTTATATACTGTGTGGGAGGAGCGTGCTCGGTAATGGTGATACATTACCGCTCAACCAACCAGGAATAAACCAAGACAACGCTGGTACAAGAAGCCCCGCGAAGAGGAGAACAAAGGGAGAACGAAAACGAAGAACGGGGCGAGAGGACGTACCAGCAAAGTACGCTCTCGAATGAGACAACCGGAGAAGGGAGAGACTGTAATAACTAAAAGTAAGTGACTAATTGAGTTTTTACACCAACAGTTAATCACATTAAATTAAGCTGGGTCAGACAAGTTAGGCCTACATTGTGGCCTAAGACCCAGCATCAACTCATAGCTTAACAAAGGTGAAGGTAGATTGCCCTAACCTAATCTTGTGAGGAATCCTACTGTGGACCTCAATTTATCTGCCCGCTCTGGACCATTTCCGGAATCTCTAGGCTGACCCCTCTAGGCTAGACTTGATCTACTCTATAGTTAGACTGGAGATATAAGGGGTGGGTTAATTGTGGACCAATTCATACAGAGCATTTTTCGCATTGGTGGTCCGTGTGTGGGAATTTACAAACCTTAACCTTACTTAACAAAAATTGCAGAATTAGGCTAAATGGTCTAGCCTAAGCCTAACCTGAGCAAGCCTAATTAGGTCTACAACCTAGGGCCTAACTAGGAAACATTTACATTTAAGGAGTCTCATTCTCTTATAAGCTTAGACCTGAGTGACACATAAGTACTTGGTGGGGATTAAACCAAATTTAAACTTGACTGTTTTGTCTGTTCTCTCTCTTCTCTGGTAATTTCTTCTTGTCCCCAATATTTCATTACGATCCCCAGTTAAACAACATTAGTGAACAAGCATTTAAAATGCATACAACTCCAAGCATCCAATTCTTCTTTTAAGGAAGAATCACTCAACAGATTTTTTCAACAGGCACATGCATTCCTTGCAATCTGTGTATATATATGTATATATACACTGTACTCTTTACATGTGCCACAAATACACTCAACCTATCTGAACATAAGCAATGATTGCATGGGTTACTCAAAAGGGTCTTATGGCCTACTTTGGCCATAGCCCAAACACTGAACCTTGGTCTTGTGGCCTACTTTGGCCATAGCCCAAACAACTGAGCCTTGGTCTTGTGGCCTACCTTGGCCATGGGCCAAACAATAAAGGTCTTATGGCCTACCTCAGCCATGGGCCAAAACAATGAGCCTTGGTCTTTTGGCCTACCTTGGCCATGGGCCAAACATTAAATGTCTTATGGCCTACCTTGGCCATGGGCTAAACATTTTCTTATGGCCTACCTTGGCCATAGGGAAAACTATTACAAGTGTCTTATCGCCTACCTTGGCCATAGGGAAAACTATTACAAGTGTCTTATGGCCTACCTTGGCCATAGGGAAAACTATTACAAGGGTCTTATGGCCTCCCTTGGCCAAAGACCAAACAATACAAAGTAATACCCAAACTTGAACAAACCATAAATCATTTGGGAAAACAGTATAAAATAGCTGATAGACATATCACAAATAACACAGTAGCTAACATTGAAATGTTAATGGGGGCAGATTATATCTATCTGGGAGAGGAATATACAAACAGTAAAGAATTGCTTGAAGAAAGCAATTGGCAAAAAACAGATACACTTATTTGGGTTACTCACTCTCCTGGCTGAGATTGAGAACATCATTAACAATAGACCACTCACTTATGTGAGTGACAACATTAATGACCCAGAACCATTAACTCCAAATCATTTGATTCGGGGAGAACAAGTTAGTCTCCTGCCGGACTACAATATAGACTCTTCAGAAGACCCAAACTGGACTCAACGACATGATGAGCTCCAGACTAAGTTACAACATTTAACTAGAGTTAAAGCTCATTTCATTAAACAGTGGAAAACTGAGTACTTGATGGGTCTAAGGGAGAGACATAAACAAATGACTAAGAAGGATTGGTCTGACACAATTAAGGTAGGGGACCTTGTTCTCATACATGACAGTACTCCAAGACAAAACTGGCCTCTGGCTAGAGTTTCAGAACTCAGACCAGGGGCAGATGGGGTAACAAGAGTGGTCAAATTAAGGACTTCAACGGGTGACACAACAAGAGACATTTCTCTTTTGTACCCTTTAGAGTCTGGACCCAAAACAATGGACTTTAGAGAACCTTCTCCACTGACAGTAACAACTGGAGACACTGAACTTCCAGTAACTATTCCTTTGACAGTAGGAGTGGTAACGCATCCTACTACAACATTGACAGACACAAGACCTCAGCGACAAACAGCATTAAAGGCGCGACTATTTTTACAACAAAAAATAGATGCTGGGGAATTGTAATTTTATCTTCTAACTTTCATTTTTTCTTTTCTTATGGTAAGACCATAGACAGTTTCATCCTATGGATGTATATTTTCTCTTCTAATTAAATGCTACACCTTCTCCATGAGAAGGTGAGGATAGGCACTGTTAATCAGATTAACAGGCATTTACAGTTAAATAGTTAGCTAGTCTACACTCAGACAAAAATTGGTGACAATGACACCAAAATTTTTATCTCCCGGGGCCTCCAGTATATGGAAAACTGATGAGTGGGTAGTTGGGAGGTAACGAAAATGGTTCACTGAGTAGGTAGGTAGTTAATCTAACAATCATTAAATTCCTTTTATGTCAATAACTGGGTGGAAGAAACCAATTGGTTGCTCACCAGAGTTATTCTCCATACTAGTATTTATATACTGTGTGGGAGGAGCGTGCTCGGTAATGGTGATACATTACCGCTCAACCAACCGGGAATAAACCAAGACAACGCTGGTACAAGAAGCCCCGCGAAGAGGAGAACAAAGGGAGAACGAAAACGAAGAACGGGGCGAGAGGACGTACCAGCAAAGTACGCTCTCGAATGAGACAACCGGAGAAGGGAGAGACTGTAATAACTAAAAGTAAGTGACTAATTGAGTTTTTACACCAACAGTTAATCACATTAAATTAAGCTGGGTCAGACAAGTTAGGCCTACATTGTGGCCTAAGACCCAACATCAACTCATAGCTTAACAAAGGTGAAGGTAGATTGCCCTAACCTAATCTTGTGAGGAATCCTACTGTGGACCTCAATTTATCTGCCCGCTCTGGACCATTTCCGGAATCTCTAGGCTGACCCCTCTAGGCTAGACTTGATCTACTCTATAGTTAGACTGGAGATATAAGGGGTGGGTTAATTGTGGACCAATTCATACAGAGCATTTTTCGCAATACCCATCCATGAAGAAAGGCTCTTGCAACAGTGTCCGCTTGGATATCAGGAAGTGGGATGGCTTCAGGCCATCTGGAAAAGCGGTCGAGACAGGTGAGCAGATAACGTTGGCCTTGAATCACTGGAAGAGGGCCAACAATGTCTACATGAATTACCTCAAATCGCTGGGATGGGGGCGGAAATGTGTCAAAGGGGGACCTGGTGTGCCTTTGGACTTTGGCACGCTGGCAGGCAAGGCACGTTTTGGTCCAATGTTTGACATCCTTCCGCATCGAGGGCCAAACAAAGCGAGAGGTAACCAGGTGTTGCGAAGCACGGATACCAGGATGGGAGGGCTTATGAAGATCCGTGAAGACTGCTTGTCTGTGACATGGAGGGACATAAGGGCGAATAGCAGCTGTTGATACGTCGCAATAGAGGGGCACAGACAATCCTGGCATACTCATTTTCTTGAGGGAAAGTGAGTGAGTGGAGTCTTCTCTGAGCAGGTCTTGTAGTTCCGTATCCTTATCTTGATCCTGTGCAATAGCATTCCACAGTGTAGAGCTGAGGGTAACAGAAGTAATCTCTATTCTTGAAAGTGCATCCGCTGGAGTGTTCAAGACACCTTTGATGTGGCGGATATCTGTGGTAAATTGCGAGATATAATCGAGTTGCCTGATGACTCTGGGAGAGTGGTTACAGCTGTTTTTATTGAAGACAGTGACCAAAGGTTTGTGGTCGGTAAAAACACAAAACTCTCGGCCTTCAAGGAAATGTTGAAAATGCTTCACGTTTAAGTAAATAGCAAGAAGTTCACGTCCGAAAGCACTATAACGCGTTTGGGCTGGCTGCAGCTTTTTCGAGTAAAACGCGATGGGTGCTTGTTGACCGTTAATGGTTTGTTCCAACACCCCACCGATCGCAACATCTGATGCATCGACCGTCAGAGTTAGGGGGGCATCACTGATAGGAAATGACAGAGACAATGCACTATTGATAGCATTTTTGGCATTGTCGAACGCCTGTAAACTATCGCTACACCATACCAATTTCGTTACCTTGCGTTTGTGTGTGATCATAGCGTGTAGAGGAGCAAGAACACTGGCACAGTTTTTAATGAACTTGTGGTAATAATTTACCAAACCTAGAAACCGACGTAACTCACGCTGATTATTTGGCATAGGGTAATTTTTTTCACTTCACACTTGTCCTGAAGGGGGGTAATTCCGTGCTGCGAAATCGTGTGACCAAGAAATTCCAAGGTTGGCTGTGCAAACACACACTTAGATGCATTAATAGTAACACCGTATTGTTCTAAGCGTTGAAAGAGGAGTGAAAGATGTTCCTTATGTTCCTCTTCCGTTGAGCTGGCCACAAGCAAATCATCGATGTAGGCATAAACAAAGTCTAAGCCTCTGGTGACCTCATCTATAAACCTCTGAAAGGTTTGCGCAGCATTCCGTAGCCCGAACGGCATCTTCACAAATTCGAATAACCCAAATGGTGTACAAACTGGTCTTGGGAATATCCGAAGGCTCTACGGGAATGTGGTGGAAAGCCTTAACGAGGTCTATTTTACTGAAGATAGATTTGCCGTGGAGAAGAGAAGTAAAGTCTTGGACATTTGGTACCGGATATCGGTCCGGGATGGTTGTCGAATTCAAAAACCGGTAATCCCCACATGGTCTCCAGTCTCCTGACTTCTTCTGGACCAGGTGTAGGGGAGAGGACCAACTGCTTTTGGAAGGTCTTATTATCCCAAGATCTATCATAAGCTGGAATTCCGATTTGGCAGCTTTCAGTTTGTCCGGGCAAGACGTCTGGGTTTTGCAAACACAGGGGGACCTTTTGTTGTAATGTGATGGGTAATGGTGTGCTTAATGGTATCACCCATCTGCATCGGTTGAAGAATTCCTGGATATCGCTGGAAAAGGCACTGGTACATGGAATTAGGGGGAACGAGGGAAAGTGCAGAGTTCGAGGCGTCCGGAAGGGCAACCTGTTTGGCAAGAACAGAAAGCAGTGTGGCCTGGTCGCATAAGCGTCGCTTGTCAAGATCCACCAGGAGTTTGAAATGCTGGAGGAAGTCAGCGCCGATTATGGGATGCTGCACTTGAGCACAGATGAAAATCCACTTGAAGGATCGGTGAAGGCCCAAGTTTAGTTCACGCGACTGAGTACCGTACGTGGGTATGCGTGAACCGTTAGCAGCGTATAGAGGCGGAGATTCCGAGTGCGTATGACCAGATTTTTGAGGGAATACACTGACTGACGCTCCGGTATCGACCAAGAAATTGACACCAGAGTTCCTGTCCTTTATGAATAACAGGTTGGCAGTGCGAGTACTAGACGCCATTAGGACTTGCTGCTGGGGTTTTCCGACGAAAAATTGCAAGGGGAGATGCACTTCCTAGCCTTCTTTCCAAATTTAGAGTGGTAGAAGCAGATCTTCCCGGAACTCGAACGATGCCTCTTCGTAAATCTTGACCGAGAATGGCTTCTTTGCCGTTGATTTTGTAGCAGAGAACAAACGTGGTTGAGTTGTTGACTTAACTCTTCCACTTTCAACTCCAGTTCCGATTGTGTGTTCACGTTGTTGACCGGAGCTGTGTCAATCTCCACTACTTTGTCGGCAGTTTCTGCTAGTTTATCAACTGGAGTAGCAGGATCCATAGTGGCCAAGACACGCTGAGCTGATGGAGGAAGTTTCTGCAAGAACAACTGTCTAAAGATGTCCTTATCGAAGGTTTGTGCGCGTTCGCCTAGAGCGCACTGCATAGCCCTCAGCATTTGAGTGGGCTTACGGTCTCCAAGTTCTTCTTTTGAGATTAACTGATGTAGTTTCTCACGCTCGGAGACAGTGGTGCGGCACAGGATGGCAGACTTCAGATCGTTGTATGGGTCCTCACTCGTAGAAGTAGACACGATGACGTCACGGACTTCAGAGATGATGCTCGCTGGTAGAGAGGACAAAACATGATCGTATTTTGTCCTGCTAGCGGTGATCCTTCCCAAGTTGAATTGTGATTCCACTTGGTGGAACCAAATAAATGGATCACCCGGCCAGAAGACGGGGAGCTTTACGCTCAAGTGGGAGATGGCACCAGTGTCGTCAGGCATCTTCTCCTATGCTTGCTGACGTAAAAGCAAGACGACAAGTTACCAACGAAGGAGTGGAAGTTGAGACGAGCGCAGGCACAGAGCGCACGGGCAGGGGTGAGGAGCAGAGGGCACGAGCGACGTTACAGTCTGGTCCTAGTCGCTCGGGTGAAGGGGGTGATGGGCACGAACGACGTTACAGTCTAGTCCTAGTCGTTCGGGTAAAAGGGGGGAATCCAACTCCGGGGTCACCAATTATTGTTTTCGTCGTCGTCGTCGTTGGACCTAGGCAAGCTACGGCTTGGGACCGTAGCGCATCTATCCGGTATAGGTTAACCTGGATGATGTAGCCATAAGCACTGCCGCTGGTTAAGTGCCAACCAGTTTCTATTATTTACTTGCAAAATGGACATGGTATTAGATTAAAATAGTTATTTGAATATAAATAATTAACTGACAATTGTGATATATAATTAATTATGTTTACATACAATAAAATAATACAGTATACATAAAATTAGTATTAATGTGTTTTACAATTGAATTATGATGGGTAACTAATTTAAAATGAATTTATAGCTATTCTGAAATTCAAGACGGTAAAATTAACATTTATCTTGAAACTAAAATAAGAGTATTCACTACACATGTTATTCCTCAATTTAGATTGTCTTAGTGTTTTAGATTGTCATAATGATTCACTGGCCTACATAGTCAGTGCTCCAGACAACTATCTCCTAACCTTCTATGGACCACTTGTATAATGTTTGTAACTGTTGAGTGAAATAAAGTGTGTGTTGTTGTTGTTGTTGTCTTCATCTCAAAAATTATCCATTTTCATTGGACTGAAACTATGGAATGATTTAAATGCTGATATAAAATTTATTGTGAATATACTGTAAATTCATTTAAAACTAAGTTGAAATACCGATTAATAATGGAATACTAATAAAAATCTAGGATTAAACGTGATGTCCGCGTCGGAGGTCCGCAGCGCGCTGCTGGGGTCCTTTAACGGGCCTATCATGCTTCTAATGGGCTTTCTGCTATTAACATAACTGAAGAACTCCTTAGGGTTCCCCTGGCAGAGGCTTGCCACCCAGAGTTCTTCGCTACGTTTGGCTAGCCTAACCTTCGCTTTCACTTCCCTGCACAGGCGGAAATACGCCTCAGTGTTCTCATGTGAACGATTGGCCTTTGCCCTCATATAGCAGCTTTCCTATTTCGGATAGCCGAAGCGATGTCACGACTGAACCACTTAGGCTGCGTTGAAGCAGGGGTGACCAGTTTTGAGGGTATGGCAGCAGACTGAAGCACCATAAACTCGTCCCGGAATGCACTCCACACTCCCTCAACATCGCCCCCGACCTCTAACCCCATCTCACCTACGCTATCCCGGAGGCTAACAAAATCTGCCCGCCGTAGATCGAGCTCACTGCCTCTAGAGTTACTACGCTTCACCCGAGGAACGCAGACACAGAACCTAATCGGACGGAGGTCACTTCCGCCCAACGATTCGTCAACGGTGAGGCCAGTGACGAGGCTGTCTTCGGTCGTGAATATTAATTCTAGAACGCTTTCGCCTCGTGTAGGGCCATTGACCCATTGAGTCAGGGAGTTCTCATCAGCAAAGTCAACTAGCCTCCTCCCTTCGGCATCAGCAGTCCTATCTTCCCAGTTTATGGCCCGACAGTTGAAGTCTCCTAAAACTACACACACCCTATCCCCTAGAAGGCTACGGAGTTCGGTGTACAAGGCTGTATCCTCCTCGAGGAGGAGATGCGGAGGTCTGTACACCAAGATTAACTTATAGTTCGTCCCTCCCACGTTCAGATCGACGCCAAGCAGCTCCCGTTCTGATCGGAACTGGCAGTCAACCAGATTCAACGTGTTCCTGACGTATATTAGTACCCCTCTCCCGTCCCCACGGGTGCGGTCCTTGTGCAACATTCTATACCCGGGAATCTCGAACTCCCCAACTAGTCCCTACGATCACTATGAATCCAGGACTCGGTGATAGCAACGATATCCTGGTATTCTGATACTAAGAGCGCCTGTACCTCGCAAAACTTATTCCTAATCGACCTAGCATTAAAAAGCACTGCACTGAGAGAACCTTCCATATTCTGATCGCCCCCTAGCACGACCCGTTTCCCTAACAGCCAGGGCTGTCGGGAGTTGAAGAGCTCCTCCCCAACGAGGGGGCAACTTCCGCAGGAGCCTGAGCCCCCTCTAACGGGGATGGAGGGCACCCACCTGTTCATGGACACACCCTTCAGTTGAAGGTACGTTCGCCACCGGTTCAAGATCATCTCTCTCCGGTGGGGGCCCGTCATCAATCCTCGGGCTTGACCTCACCATACGGTATAGGTGCCGGTCGAGTGCGAAAAATGCTCTGGATGAATTGGTCCACAATTAACCCACCCCTTATATCTCCAGTCTAACTATAGAGTAGATTAAGTCTAGCCTAGAGGGGTCAGCCTAGAGATTCCGGAAATGGTCCAGAGCGGGCAGATAAATTGAGGTCCACAGTAGGATTCCTCACCAAATTAGGTTAGGGCAATCTACCTTCACCTTTGTTAAGCTATGAGTTGATGCTGGGTCTTAGGCCACAATGTAGGCCTAACTTGTCTGACCCAGCTTAATTTAATGTGATTAAATTGCTGGGTTAAAAACTCAATTAGTCACTTACTGTTAGTTATTGGAGTCTCTGTTCTCCGGTTGTGTAATTGTCGAGAGCGTACTTGCTGGTGGGGATCTTTTTCGTTCTCTCTTCTCGTCCCTTCTCCCTGTTGCGTCCTCTCGCCCCGTTGTTCGTTTTCGTTCTCCTTTGTTCTCCTCTTCGCGGGGCTTTTTCCACCAGCGTTGTCTTGGTTTTTTCCTTGGTTGGTTGAGCGGTAATGTATCTCTATTACCGAGCACGCTCTTCTCACACAGTATATAAATACTAGTGTGGAGAATAACTCTGGTGAGCAACCAATTGGTTTCATCCACCCAGTTATTGACATAAAAGGAATTTAATAATTGTTAGATTAACTACCTACCTACTCAGTGAACCATTTTCGTTACCTCCCAACTACCCACTCATCAGTTTTCCATAGGTGCCGGTCGAGCAGCGCGCCTAGCACACCTTTACTCTTGACATTGAAGTGGACACAATCCCTCTGATAAAGGTCCCACCTGCCCGAAAACACGTCGAAGGGGTCAACAAACCTCACGCCCAGGTCTTGCACCCTCTCGTTGATGCCAGTGACCTTACTGAGCGCGTGGTCACTGGCATTCATCCGCGGTAAAATACCCATCAGCATTCCCCTGTCAGTCTTAAGTTTTAGATCATCCGCAAGAGACATGATCTCGGTGATGATCCCTTCCGTCGAACCTACCCTACCGCATTTGAGGAACAGGTCGTTGCCACCAGGGTGGACAACGATCTCAGTCCTCCGACTAGCCACGCACAGCTTCTCTAACTCCTTCCTTAAGTGCGCCGTTCCCCGCCCGGGTAAGCACCTTACCTTCCTCCTATCCCGGTTTGCAGAAGCAAAATACTTCTCCTAGCCCTTGATCTGCGAGTCCTCAATCAAATCGGTGTCTTCCTCCTTCGCGCACAGGAGACTAAAGCGGTTGGAGGTCCTGACAGAGGCAACCGGGGTCTCAGGTTTCGGCTTCGCAGCCTTCTTGCCCGATACCTTTCGATACCCGTCGCCACCCGTAGACAGCCGCACTTACAGCACCCGACCTACCCCGACCGGCAGCTACATCCTTCGGTTTCTTTGGGCCATCAGTAGGTCTCTTCCCACCCTTTTTCTTTAATGAGAGAGAGAGAGAGAGTTACAAGGAGTTACAAGGAAAAGAAGTACCTCAAAAGGCATTGCGGCCCATACCGAGGAGGTACCAATGGCAACGGGTGCCACGGAAAATTTTCTACACACTCAAATAGTGTGCAAAATTTGGTCTAACCTTTTCTTGAACTGATCCACAGAGGAACTGTTCACAACTTCCGAAGGTAACCTGTTCCATGTGTCACAGATCTTATACGTAAAGTAATTCCCACACACACTAGTCCTAAACCGTTTCAAATCCAACTTCCAACCATTGTTGCGAGTTGGGTTATCATTTAAACTAAACATACTTCTAAAATCGACATCGTTGAACCCGCGTAAGAGCTTGAAAACCTCGATCAGTTGACCGCGCAGCCGCCTCCGAGTTTCAAGCGAAAACAAGTTCAAGGCGCGTAACCGTCGATTGTAGCCCATATGCCTAATGGAAGGGATTAACTTTGTGGCCCTCGCCTGCACTCGCTCCAGCCTCTCAATATCTTTCCTGAGGGTGGGCGACCAGAACTTCACAGCATACTCCAGGTGCGGCCGAACAAGGGAATTGTACAGTGAGAGCACAATCTCCTTGTTCCGAAACTGAAATTGCCTCCTGATATAACCCAATAGTTTCTGGGCTTTCTTTTCCACCTCTACACACTGTTTCGTAAACTTAAGGTCGCTGCTAATTAGCACACCCAAGTCCTTTTCTAAATCAGTCACCTCGATATTAGTACCCAACATGGAGTAGTCCGACTTGGGATTGGCGTAGCCAATGTGCATCACTTTGCATTTACCCAAGTTAAACGGCATTTGCCATTTTTCGGACCACTCTCCTATCCTACCTAGGTCCGCACGCAGTTCCTCGATCGCTTAGGGCGTCCCAACATTGGCCCCAAGCTTGGTGTCATCAGCGAATTTGGCGATCCGACTGACGATGCCACCGTCGATATCATTTATGTAAATGATAAACAACAGTGGCCCCAAAACGGAACCCTGAGGAACCCCACTAGTGACCGAGGCCCAACCCGATCTAGCCCCTTTAATTACCACCCTCTGCCGCCTATTCCTCAGCCAGTTTTCAATCCACCTACCTATTTCCCCACCGATACCCAGCGCGCGCACTTTCGCCGTTAGCCGGCGGTGAGGTACCTTATCAAAGGCTTTCTGAAAGTCGAGATAAAGTATATCAATAGCCCTACTCTTATCGTACTCACTCAACATGACGTGGAAAAACTCGAGCAAGTTGGTGAGACACGACCTATGCCGTCTAAACCCATGTTGGGAGTCCCCAAGCAGCTTGTAGGAATCCAGATGGTCAACGATCCTATCAGCTATTATCCCTTCTAATAATTTACCTACAACTGAAGTGAGACTAATGGGACGATAGTTCCCTGGACTTTCGTGATCCCCTTTCTTAAAGATAGGGGTCACGTTGGCTTCCCTCCAGTCACCAGGCACCTGGCCCATCTCCAACGATTTGTTGAAGACTGTAGCCAGGTGGGGAGCCACCTGGTCGCGCACTTCTCGCAACACTCTGGGGAGAAACTGGTCTGGCCCAGGACCTTAAACGCGCTCAGTTTGTCTACTATCCTATCGGCAACGACTGTCGCGGTACATCTAACACTATCCAGGCCAGCACCTTCGTGCCTCACGCCTGGCTCGGGGATGACGCGGGTATCCTCCCTGGTGAACAGAGAGAGAGAGAGAGAGAGAGAGAGAGAGAGAGAGCAGAAGATAGTGGTAGATGTGAGGGACACTTCATAATTTATGGTTACGAAACAACTACATGTATCTAAGGCGTGAAACGAAAAGTGTAATAAAAAAGTCCAAGCGCGAATTTGAAATCTCTATAGCTCGTGACGGTAAAGAAAACCCCAAGCGATTCTTTCAATACGTCAACAATAGAAATCCAGTAAAAAGTGTCTTGGGGCCGTTGAAAAATGTAAACGGAGATCTAGTTTCTGAAAACAAGGAAATGGCTACCTTGCTAAACGAATTTTTTAAGTCAGTTTTTACTATAGAAGATGTAACGAATATCCCTACGGTCATAGACATAATACCTTTTGATAATGGTAATATTTTGCATAATATTGTGATTAGTGAAAGGGAGGTAATGCGCTATATTGATAAAATGAAAACGCGTAAATCACCGAGGCTGGATTCTATATATCCCATACAACTAAAAGAATTAAAAGATAGCATTGTTGTGCCGCTAACAAAGATTTTTAATGCGTCTATTTCTGAGGGGTGCGTACCAGATAATTTCAAGTTAGCAAACGTAACACCTATCTTTAAGAAAGGCGATAAAGGTGCGGCGGGAAATTATAGGCCAATCAGTTTAACGTCTGTTGTAGGTAAGCTACTAGAATCAATAATTAGGGATCGTATAGTCGAACACTTAGAATTGCATAACTTAGTTAGAAATACGCAGCATGGTTTTAGGCGAAACAAATCTTGCTTAACTAATCTTTTAGAATTTTTTCAAAGCGTGGTTGACGTTTACGATAGTCATCAGGCGGTTGATGTAGTGTATTTAGATTTTCAAAATGCGTTTGACACCGTACCGCACAAAAGACTCATTGAAAAAAACTAAGGCTCATGGAATCAGGGGTGTAGTAATAAATTGGATAGAAGAGTGGTTGCGAGGTAGGAAACAGAGGGTGGTCGTTGATGGAGCGGAGTCGTGTTGGGCTAATGTAGCGAGTGGCGTTCCTCAGGGTTCTGTATTGGGCCCCTTGCTTTTTCTTATATATATTAACGATTTAGATGTCGGCCTAGTCAGTACAGTTCCAAAATTTGCGGATGACACGAAGCTGGGTGGTAGGGCGATTAATGACGAAGATAGAGGTAAAATCCAGGAAGATCTGAATAAAATCGTTGATTGGTCACTCACATGGCAAATGAGATTTAACGTCGATGAGTGCAAAATTTTACATATAGGTTCGCGTAACGGTAATTTTGCGTATAGTATGTCAGGGAAAGAGTTAACAAGCATAGAGCAGGAAAAAGATTTAGGAGTTATAGTCACTGGTGACTTAAAAGTAGCGAAACAAAGTACAGCAGCGGTCAATAAAGCGAACAAAGTGTTAGGTTTTATAGCTCGGAATTTTGAGTACAAATCGCGCGATATTATAGTTCCTCTTTATAAATCATTAGTTAGACCCCATTTTGGAGTACGCGATCCAATTTTGTAATCCGCATATGCGCAAAGATATAGATAAAATCGAAAGAGTTCAAAGACGAGCAACTAAGATGATTCCGTCGCTTACGTCAAAGTCGTACGATGATAGGCTTAAGGAGTAAAAATTGACTACATTCGAGACTAGGAGGCTAAGGGGTGATCTAATCCAGGTTTTCAAAATTATGAATGGGTTCGATAACGTAGATAGAGATAGCTTTTTCGAAATATCTCAATATAATAGGACTAGAAATAACGGGTCTAAGTTGAAAAGTAGAAGGTTCGAGACAGCAGTTGCCAAAAACTTTTTTACGCATAGAATAGTAAATAGGTGGAATAGTTTTCCGGTAGAAGTAATTAGTAGCACGTCTATAAACATGTTTAAAAATTGATTAGACGCATATGCTGATAGATTGGGTATAGTTTAAGGTATTAAAATTAAGGGTTTGTGGTTCGGAACCCACCGTAAAATTGTAGGTCCCCTCCGCCACCACGGAGGACATGCACAATACACAATTACGAACACAGTTAGGTAGACCAGCATGAGTGGATCCTAGGGTCTTTGTTGGTCTGAAACATTATAACATTATAACAATATTATTAAGAAAATATGTTCCCATGAAAATCAAGACAAAGGCAAAAAATAGTAAAACCAAAATAGCTCAAGATAATTATAAAATAAAATTATATTCCCTCATCTCCTGTTCGGAAAAACGTTTGTATAAATAAAAGGGCATACCATATTATTTCTCCTTGCTAAGAATTTTTCACATTTGATTATTTAAATTTAAATAATAACATGTATATAATAACTGTGCTTTTGAAAAAGGGGGCAAGGGGCACATCACTGCTGGGACAAATGAGGCTGACAGTAGTTTCTATGTAAAAAAAAATGCCCTGGGGTACATATCTGCTTTTGTTTCGATAAAATCCTTCAAACGGTTTAAAATTTATTTGAGTGAGGCATTACTTTTCAGCCCACCCTCATATATACTGTATATTAGGGATGTACCGATGTATCGGTATCGGTATCGACCGATACTGCCGATACTTTTCCAAGTTCTCATTTTAAAATTAATATTTAATTATTTATAAAATGCAACTGAATAAATTTTCATTTGAATAAACTTATTAAATACATATGAAGTTTCATCATTTTTAATTTCTTCCTCTTATTTTTTAAACTGCTATAATTTGAAACCAATTGCGTATCACGAGATTATTACATCAATTTTTCACTAGAATTAAACATTAACGCCTAGGGAGGACTTATATCTAGAGGTATACTTATGCAACGCACCTCGGGCCCCGAGTTGGACTAGAGTAATGTAGTAATTAGTAACTATATAGCGGCATACGTAGTTATAATAGTGTCTACTCTCTTGTGACTAAATTCATTTCAGTACGTTATATTTATACAATGAATGTGCTACAGTATGTACGACTATTACTGTATAAATAATTATTGATAAAATGTTATTGATTTTTTAAAGTATCGGTATCGGCAAAATATTGGCCTATTTTGAGTATCGGAGTATCGGTATCGGCCAAAATTCTGGAATCAGGTAATAATATCTTAGATTTGGTGATGACGAACGGCGAGAATATAGTCGAAAGTTTAGAAGTAGGCGAGAGTTTAGGATGTAGCGATCATCAAATTCTTAGGTTTAAGTTATTGATAGAAAACACACAGGATAGTAACGTAATAGAAGTCCCTGATTTTCGTAGGCTAATTTTGATAGTTTTGCTGATAGGATGAGAGTAGTGGAATGGGATAACTTATTTATGGGTAATGATACGAATTTGCGTTTGGGTGGCGTTTAAAGAAAGTTTTAGGAATATTGAAAGGGAGTTTATTCCTCGTAGGCCCAAGCGCGTTAGAAATCGTGGTAGGCCGAAGTGGTGGACTAGGGAAGTAGGCGAGTTCATAAACGAGCGTAATAGAGCGTATAGACTTAACAAGCGCAATGGCCAGGTAGCTAACTTTAATAGATATATCGAGCTTAGACGTCAGGTTAAAAGATCAGTTAGGAATGCCAAGCGTAATTTAGAGATAGTTATAGCTGCGGATAGTAAACATAATCCAAAAAAGTTTTTGAATACGTAAATAATCGTAAAGCCGGTAAGGATAACATAGGCCCTCTATTGGATGTAAATGGCGCTTTGGCTTCTGACGCTCAGGCGATGGCGGGTATTTTCAATAACTTTTTTGCGACAGTTTTTACCGTAGAGGACGTAAATAATGTCCCCGACGTTGACGATATCGTTCCATTTAGTAGCGAGACTATTTTAGATGAAATAACTGTTTACGAGGCTGAGATTGCGCATTATATCGATAGGCTAAAAGTTAGCAAGGCTCCAGGCCCTGACGCTTTTTATCCTAGACATTTGAAAGATTTGAAAGACGTTATCGTAGGCCCCTTAGCGAAGATTTTTAATCAGTCACTCGAAACGGGGATTATTCCTGAAGACTTCAAATTAGCTAACGTCACGCCTATTTTTAAAAAAGGCGACCGCGCGGTTAGCTAGCAATTATAGGCCCATTAGCTTAACGTCAATTGTCGGTAAACTTTTGGAATCCGTAGTTAGGGATCGTATTATCGATCACTTAGAAAGTAGGGGTTTGATTAATAGTAGTCAGCACGGGTTTCGACGCCATAGGTCTTGTTTAACAAATTTGTTAGAATTTATAACGAATAGTGCGGCGAATACGATAGGCATAGGGCAGCTGACGTTATTTATTTAGATTTTAAAAAGGCGTTCGATACAGTTCCGCATAGGGAGAACTAATTGCGAAGGTTAAAGCGCACGGTATCCGCGGTCAGGTAGCTAACTGTTAGAAGAATGGCTTCGTGCTAGGAGGCAGAGGGTCGTAGTTAATGGTATGAATCGGGGTGGTTAGAGGTAGGTAGTG